>JAUELI010196588.1:0-17123 GCA_031471325.1 Catablema vesicarium
AAAATATTTCAAATTAAATTTTAGTAAAAGTCACGAAAAACCTTGTTGATTGTATAATTAATAAAAAAGTTATAGCAAAAAAAACTGAGAGGGGGGCTGAATCAGCCCCCCCCCCCTGGTAGGAATAGGGTTAAGGGTTATTTGTTTCGGTCGTCCAAGTCGTCTAAATCATCCAAGTCATCTGAAAGTTATATAATTTTTAATCAATTGGGATGATTTAGATGATCATCCATCGTCGTCCATGTCGCCCAGCTCTGAGGCAGGATGATAAAGATGATAAAGATGATAAAGATGAAACGGATGAAGTTTTAATCGTCGAAAAAAGAAACCGGCTGTTCTTTGCTTCACAATGCTTAAAATTTTTACAATGAACATGTTTTTAAACGAAAAAGAAAGGAGTTCCTGGTTTGAAAACTAATCAAATAAGTAAGTTAAATATTAAATTATTACAAACAACTGTTGCAGAACTTTTGAAAAGTCATTTAATTCTTTTAGTTTTCCTTCCGAAATAACAAAACCCTCGCAATTGCATGATGCACCACATATTTCTTTATTCCTACACCTGTCAAGTTCTAAAACTTCTGGAAAAAACCTATCTTGAAACATTATAAACTTGACTTTCCAAGAAATGTCTTTCCAAAAACTAGTACTTTTCCATTGATGATCAGGAAGAAACAATCGAATAAAATTATAATGTCTCCTGAAACTTCTATGAAGATCAAACTTATCAACCATCACGAACGTGTCTGGAGTTATAGAAGAATCTAATTTGTTTATGTAATGCTCTTTCATATCAAAATATAAGTTCATATAATCATCAACAAGAAACGTTATACGCTTTATATTGTAGTCACGTGCTATGGTGAGTAGTTCCAAAAAATCCATCTGATCTAAATAAAGAGATTCAAAATAAATATGATATTAAACCTATTTTTCAAAAAATGAGTATGCATTCAATCTCTATGATATTCGAATTCAGAAATAATCTGTTATATAATAAATATTGTTTTCAAAAAAAACTTTTTTATTCTCGCACAGCATATTCAGTCTCCTTCCTTCCATCTGTCACTTAAATGAAAAAATTATGTGAGTCGGGCATAGAATAATCTTTTTTAATCTTTTTTCTTGATTTCTTGATATATTTGATTTTTTTCTGTGCTTTTTCTTGATTTTTTGTTTTTTCTGTGATTTTCTTATTTTTCAAGATTTTTTAATTTGTGTTTAATGGTGTGTCAAAGAAAGAAACTTTCACAGAAACAAACTTTCTCGGAATGAAAATACTACAAAAATTATGGAATTAACTTTCGCGGATGGCTCCGTTGTGTATGTTTAGATTTACTACTCTGACAAAAGGCAAGTTAAAAGCGAGGAGTAAAAAATCACTTACAAAATCAGTTAAAAATCCGAAAATACTCGTAGGTAATAGACTCTGATAGTAAAAGAATATTTTTTGTTTAACATTTTTTGCTTGCGATCCTCTTTACTCTGTATTTTGAAAATAGGGAATCTCATTTTTTTTTAAGTTTCAGGTTGGAAGGATATGGCATTCTTCATAAATTAAATTTCGTGAATTTCGTAAATTTTCATATCTAAACCCTCCGAGAAAAATCATGGACACTCTTTTGTTCCTAATAGATTGATCTGACTTTACCGAAATTTTAATGAAGATGCCAACCTCTCATGGAACTTTATCACTCTGGGCTTGGAAAAAATGATTATTTTTTTCTTGTGCACACAATCAGGTGAATAAAAATCTTAAAATGCTCCAACTTTCGAAATATATGATAATATACAGTCAATAAATTGTATTATCTACTCAAGTAAAGGAATTATCTTCAATTTTCACACAGTTTTACCATGAAATAAAAATTTGACTAATTTGAAGAGCGCAAGCCACCTTAATGCCACACTGTTGCATAAGCCAAATTTATGCTGGAATAAATTACTGACCAGATTTGTGCACACCAAAAATATATTGAAAATGCAAAAACATCTGTGAATTGAAAATTCAACATTTTGGAAAGTCACATCCAATTATTCAGTTTAGGGAAAACTTGAAATTCAACTAAAAATGACAAACTTACCATTTAAGACAACAGCATTTGGGTATATGATGTGAAGCATTAACTGAACAGTTTATTTCTTCCCATTACTTATTGTAAAATCTATAGTTTTTTCATCATTATCCCATTCTTGAATTACCTGATCAAATTTTGTGGAAGCAATCCTTAAGATATTGGAATGTACATGCAATGCAGTACCATCAACATGCAATGCAACGTCACTTTCATTCCATTCCTCTGAAAAGGTGTGTGGATTACTCCTGTAGGTTTTATTAAGATCAACAATATCAGGGCTTCTAAAAATAATATGCATTCTATATATATTTATATAATATATCGAAACACAAGATTAAACTAGTAATAACCAACCTTGGAGAATTATAATAGAAAAACACAAGTGGTAGAATACCAAGTTGAAAGAAATACGCCATGTTTAAAAACATTTTTATGTAGTCTTAATATTTCATGGACTTTATCAATCTTTTAATATATAATTACTTAGTGATGTTTGTAATAGCATTTTATATTAATTTTTACGAGTTTTAAATTTTAGATTTTACTTTTGATGAAGTCCATGTTATAGCTGGACAAAATATTAAGACAAAATATTAAGACTATATACAAAAGTTTTTAAACATTTCTTATTTCTTTCAACTTGGTATTCTACCACTTGTGTTTTTCTATATTTATATATATATATATATTTTTTGCGCACTAGTTTGTTAAAAAATTTTATAAAAAGTTAACGAAAATGTTAACGAATTTGTTAAAATTTATTGTATTGAAAATGGCCTATGAGCAGGCCGAAAGCTCTATGAAATAGATTATGGATTTGTCATAGATTTGTGTCTACACTTTACATCATGCAATTCACAATCCATCTATCTACATATACAAGTATTATTATTTGATTTTTAACATCAGACCTGGATTTTACATACAAACAGAGCATATATTTCTAAAATATCTGATCATGATAAGAACAAACATCAAACCTACTTTTACAGGCTGATCATAATAGCCGGATCTCTATTCAGAGCATTTTTTTAAAGACAAATATTGACTTTTTAAAAAAATTGTGCTAGATAAAGAGTGATTTTGGATTATATATATTTTTTGCTGTTTCCTCAATAACTACTATTTTCTAATCAGACTTGCTAACAAATGTTCCAGAAATCATTTTTGGGCTTGTGAACTCAAAACAATGCACACAAGTGAAATGGCCAAAAAGTGTATAGGGCATGTTTAAAATGACGTCAGAAAAGATTTTTTACATCAAAACGTTACAGATGGGTCTACATACCCACCAATTTTCATAGCCACAGCCTATGTAGTTTCAAAAATCTTAGGTGGGGGCGGAAACCCCCTTCTCCCCATTCCAATATGGGATCAAAATAGCCCATTCTAAATAGGGTTAAGTGAATGTAATAAATATATCCCTAAAATATCAAAAAATTAATTATCCATAACGATAATAGAAAATATACTTTAATATTCTTTAGATAATACACAAGAATTCTTACAGAGTATCACATTTTAATCTTAATCTCCCCATTTCCTTCAACAACAGATCATCCTTTCCTTGTAACTGGTTGATTAAAAGCTTAACTTTATTTTCATGTTCATTGTCTTTCCATTCTCCAAAAGTAAAACAGTTATCGTCAATTGCAGTATAATGTTCAACATGTTGATGAATAGTTTGCATCAAACCATATTCAACTGCCAATTCGAAGTTATTTAAGATCAATTCTTTATTTTCATTTCTTCTTAATATATGATTTAGGTAATCATCAACAAGTAATCTTATTTTCTCGATTAAGTATTCTCTTGCTAAAGCCAATAGCTCTTTGCAATCAGATTCCTCTAAAGGTAACATTTCCATTCCGGGTATAATTGAATCATAATTCGAATTAAATAAGAATAGATAATCATTGTTGGGAAGATAATATATTTGAGCATTGCTTTAAGCTTTAAAGCCTAAAGCAATGCTAAAAAATCTCTTCCCTACTTTCTCTTTTAATAATTTACAAATAATTTTGAAATGGTTCAGATGATCTTTTTCAAAAGCAATTGTAAGAAAAATTTTTATTTAAAAGTATTTGAGAACAAAAAATGTAATAATGTAATAGTAATAGGTTTTTTTCAACCCTATTCAGGGGGCTGGGGTAGTGCTGATTCGTTCTGAGCTGGGAGGGGGGGAGAGGGTAGGGGCAAAAATGCCCTACCATGATATTTTCCCAATTACTGATGCTATGGCCACCAAACTTGGTACAAATGTTAAGTGACATATAAGAAACAAAATGGTCGATTCATTTCTTTTGTCACATGACCTGATGACATCATAATTTTTTTTTGCCGACATAAGCATAAATTTTGAATTTTTTTCTTCTCTTTTATTCAAAATCACATTTACTATTATGTTTTAGTCATTTTTATAGTTACCACTGAAAAACCACTCTTATAGCACGAAAAAATAGTCAAATTATTCAAAAATGTCACATAAATAAAAGGGCCTGAAATTCGTGAAAATTTAAAGAAAATCCTTCTTTTTTTTTTTTGCCAAAAGGGTTCATATAGATAGAAACTCAAATACTAGAAATCTCATACCAATAACGAAATGCTAAGAAAGGTTATTTACCATAAACTGAGGGGTAGTATTTTTTTACTAACAGTTAGTTTCATTTTATTAACAGTCGGTATTTTTACCAACAGTTAGTATTTTTTTACTTACCAGTTAGCATTTTTTTATTAACTTGTAATTAAAAATAATTGATGTGATTATTTCATTATATAACTGATTATATAAATGAATTTTTTATTAGCATTTTTAGCATAGACTCAGGCCAAGATGCCTAGATCTTTGATCAAAAATCACTCATCAACCAAGCTTTTTCATTTCATTACCTGATATATTATGTGGAATTGGATAAATTAATTTCAACATTTCCAATATATTTTTTTTCGTTTTGTCAGGTAGTCTCATAACATTATCAATATTTTCTTTAAAGTCTGAATCAAACATCCTGTTAAATACTGGAGAAGCAAAACCAAGTATATTGGAATGGACATGGAATAGTTCATCTTCAGCAATCAAAATGAAATTGCTTCCTTTCCATGGCTTGCTAAATGGATTTGACTGAGATATATTGCTATTTAATTTCCCCAATTCCATCATGTCAAGACTGGATGATTGACTTATATAATATACCTTGAAAATAATTTTTTTTACAAGAATTTTTGTACACATTGTTTGAGAATTTTTAAAACCTACCTTTAGTCAATACTTGTGTGAAGAGAATTTAAAATAGTAGTTAAACAATAGCATGTTACAAAACATTCTTTTCGGTGTACATAAATATGAGTTTTTTTTCACCCAAAACCAACCTATGGCTTATTTTAAAAGATTTGCCATACCCTACTATATTTTTAAAATTTAACTGTTATGTCAATAAATGAAAATTAATACAAAAAAAACCATTATTAATATTAATGTATTTTATATAATGAATAGTAGACATACATTTACTTTCTACTTTTTTGTTTTTCTAGCTTTGCAATCCACAGAATTCCGGTTTTAAATTAACTACCTACTATTGCAGATTTTAATAATTATCTAGATAATTGTGCCATAACATTATGTAAATATTTGTTTTTACCTATTGAATTTAAAATACATCAGCCTACTAATAGCTCATACAAAACCAAATTCTTTAAAAGCACATCCTAAACAAATAAAATGCACGATTTTCTACGCTTTACAGTATTTGAAACAAGAAAAAAACAGCCCGAAATAATACCGAACAATTTTCCTCTCGCAGTGATTATCAATGGTTTTCAGCACTGCTTTTTCTTTTAGGCTTGACCATTGAGATTTGTTATTGAGGTGAAGGTAGTACCATTCCCCTTTTCTTCTAGTAAACTTACCATTTAACTCAGGTTACCCTAACAGTGCTACTCATTTGATAATAGTCAAATATAGAATCTAGTGATTTTAAGGTAAATGGTCTACCAACTGCATTTTCCATCACATTCTACAAATTTAACACATGGTCATAGCAGAAAACATAAAATGAAATGTCTGATTAGTTTTAAGTGACAATAAAAGATTGGCTGAGTTTGCAAGCTCATTTTATCAATTAGTTCTCTTTTTAAGCTATCACTTTCAATAACATAACACCATAACAATGTTGTACTTTCTGCTGTGACACTAATTTCTGAATCCAATCAAAAGCTAAATTGACTATAATCTTTAAAATAATTTTACTATACTTTGTTACAAAAAAAATCATCTATCCATATTTTTTCAAATACATAGGTTAATAAAACATGTTTTTAACTACAAAACAATACATGTATCGTGTCAAAATATATAGAAATCCAAATACATTTTTCCAGTATGAATAAAAACATTACTATAACTATTGCTACACAAATAAAAATGAATTACTTTATCAAAAATTTGAACCTAAAGAAGAGTTATAGTAACAGTGGCCTAGGCCTTCATCTGTCAGCTAATCCATAGCTTACCTTGCCGAATCATGTGTTTCTTTTTTTTCTGCTTTTATCAAAGACTTTTACTTTTACATCATCAAAACTTCCAATTAGGAAATTCTTTATTAAAAATATTATTTAAAATTGCCGTTTCCAGTGTTAAGAATAATCCAACTTTAGAGGATTTAAAAATGTGAATATGGTATCTGAGAAGGTTTGGCTGAAAATCTGGAGTACCCCATTGAATACCAGACGCCCGTGTTTTGCGGGTAAAAATTACAGGGTTTTTCTCGCGGAAGTTTATACTTACTACAGAAAATATTTTAGCCAAACAAATTGACGAAAAGCAATACTGTTTTTTGAGATCCCTGCATCCCTGCATATATATCTATGTTAATTTTGTCATAGTAATATGAAAATGCTATCGAAAAGGAAAGAAAAACTTTCTCAATGTTCACTTTCGTTTTCTTTCGAGTGAACTCGATGTAGTACAACGTGAAAGTCACATAATTCAAATTCGTCGCAATGCATGCTATATGGAGGTTATAATTTTCAGTTAATAATATATTTATGTGTAAGATATGGCAGACGGTTTCTACGACTCCATTCACATATATATTTTGTTTACTTTTCCAACGATGAATTTTCTACATTTATTATTTTATTACAGTTTTAATTAATTTTTTAAAGAATTTATAGGAGCAATCATCGTCAAACTTTCATTTGAGGCCTTCAAAAATACAGTTACAACTGTAGTTGTGAGTAGAAACCGGGTTAATATTAGCCCCACAATAATTTCAAGTCCTGGAAATAAGAAGTTCCAAAACAGCTTCGCGATAATACAAAATGGCGTGAAACGATCTTTGTAAAAACCAACAAAATAAAAAACTACACTGAGCTCAATTACGCACTGTTATGAAACACAAATTAACGTTTTTGTGCCCTTTTAAGATAGATAAATGTAAAAAACAACTTCGATGTATACAAATATTCGGCATTGTCAGAATATGAGGTACCCCAATAGGTACCCCCAATGGGGTACCCAAGGTTTTCAGACAACCTATCTGAGAAGGTTGGAAAAACATAACATTTTAAGCACACTTCTATGTCTCTCTTCTTTCTAGGGGTATATAATTTTAATATAATTGTACTATACATAGTTTTCACAAGGTGCGGTACACTATGAAATTTTTATTTCAGAGAGTTTCACTAAATACGTATGTATTTAGCTGAGTTTCAAGGCATTTTATCAAAATTAGAGTGTTTCATATATATTTTTAATATATTAATACAAGAAATGTACGGACAATAGAACACCAGCCGTCTCTTTGAAAAATATTTCAGGTGCAACATATTTTTAAAAATCGATTTTTAAAAATATGAGACATGGAAATTTCTGAACGGCGTATTTAACAGGTATTCCTAGGAATTTAATGTGCAGATACACTATGAAATATGTATTTCATGAAACTGTCTGCAATAAATATTTCATGGTGTATCTACACCTTAAAAGAAGCTCGACAATTTAAGAATGCTTTTCAAAAATATTTTGAGAAAACAGTGTTCTAATGTTCAACTTTCTGTACCATGATTATTGTATGTGTTTAATTTACATGTATTGTATTGTTTTATAATATCTTAGATAATGAAACTGCGATGAGCTAGGTGTTAATAATAAGATAAGTGTATTTAATGTATACTATTGAAATTTAACAATTTTTCTTTCAAACAAAATTTTTTGTGGTTCTCCTTGAACATTTATTGGAATTACAAGCTCATCGGAAAGTGCGTAGCTAACTTCAAATAAATCTTTGAAGGGAAACTAAGCCCAAGGCATCTCATTATATTATTCGATGGAGCTTCAAAAATGCAGGCAGGAACGTTTTTAATTTTTGAAAAAAGCTATTTTCATTCTCCAGATATTTAGTTAGAAATGGCAAACTACTTTGGAGCAAAATGCTGTGCGGTGCAGAGCCAATTACGCTCAAACAAAAATGCTGACATCACTAAAATGCTTATAACTTGGGACATTCGTATGGTTGGGTGTTCAAACATTGTCAAGGTGGTGTTCTCAAAAGACTTTATGATTTCGAGCAAAAATATTTATAACAATGGCCGTATTTCACTAGTTCAAGCCCCCTCTGATTTTTTGCTGACCTACTATAAATAAGGGTGAGAAAAAATTTGCAAGTACTTAAAAGCGCAAGAACATCCTTAAAACTGCAAAAATATGAATTTTCATAACTATTTTTATTATTATTAATAATTTTGAAGTCGCTTTTTAGTATGTCAGCAAAAAACTAAAGGGGTCTGGAACTAGTGTAATACCACCATTTAAAAATATATTTTTTCTTGAAATCATAAAGTCTCTTAAGAACACTACCTTGATAAAGTTTTAACACCCAACCATACAAATTTCTAAAGTTATAAGCATTCTAGTGATGTCAGCATTTTTGATTGAGCGTAACTGGCTTTGTTTTGAGCGTAACTGGTTTTGCACCGCACTGCATTTTGCTACAAAGTGGCTTACCACTTCTTACTTCAAACTCATATATCTAGAGAAGGAAAAAAGCTTTTTCAATAATTTAAAAAGCTCTTGTTTGCATTTTGGGAGCTCCATCGAATAAGATAATGAGATGTCTTGGGCTTAGTTTCCCTATAACTTAACTCATTATTTTATAATTATGTCTAAAAATTCTACAAAAATCACAAGAGTATATGCAAAATTGTTGAATTTTTTGATATGGAAGAAGACCTTTATTTCGAAGATCAAGTTGCATGTGTAGCAAATTTTATTATTTAGTTCAATGTTATCAATGTTTATAATTTTCGACCATTGACATCGGCATCCTCATAGTTGTCATCATCATACGCTTTCTAGTTTTTCTTTTCTTGTTTGTTTTCAAATTTTCCATCTGCTGTAAAATAAAAACAATAAACACATCAATGAAAAATACTTGTAAAATTTGGGGAAAAAAGGAGAATATGCACCAGTGAATGGCCTAGTTTCCATATTGATTTACAAAACATTTTAATTACAGGAGGACATTATCTGCACGCCTAAACATTCACAAGGAAATAAAAATTCATGCTAAACAAAATGGTTGAATAATTTCTCAGCCTCATACTAACTCCAGTTAAAGGCAAAATTTTCCTTTCTTAGAATTTGAGGCTAAAATTAGTGCATGGATCTGACTCAGCCAATAAATGACCAAAAGAGTACCTCCAAATTAACCCTAATTGGAAAGGGAGGGGATTCTGCACACACCGGCAGTTTTTTTGTATTGATTTTTTATGCTAAACAACATTTTCCTGCCCATTTTTGTCTGGACAATTACTGATTTTTCCGTGTTTTATTCAATTTTTAAAGTAATATTATTAAATCTTATTGATGTAAACTAGAGTTTTCTGCATCAAATTCTCAAATGATATTTATTCAAGTTAGATATTTACTTGGACCTGTCCTTTCGAATTTTTGGTCCTGATATATTCTACATACCAGAATAGGTATTTTACAGACCAAGATTGGTATTTTATAAAAATATTTTTTTGTTTTTTTAAGGGAGCTGGTTGATTTTGTTTGGCCTGTAGGTTTGTCGGCTCAAAAGGTTCTGCAGATGAGTTTAAAAAATGCACACAAGTAAAATTGTCAAAAAATTGGGTATTGGGTAGTAAAGTATAGTGATGACGACGAAGAATGAAGTCACAAAATGTTTTGCTGATATCAGCGAAATCTTCTTTTATCAAAACATTCAGTACAAATGCGATCACATATCCACCAATTTTGAGGGACACAGTCTATAATATAGTTTCTAAGATCTCAGGAATCTCAGGATCTTTTTATCTCAGTCTTCTCATTATTTATTATAAATAGCGCACTGTAATTTTTTACTATTTATTTCCTAGATACTGTATACCTCCGAATATAAGTCCAGGGCTTATACATGGTGGTAAGCACTTTTTGGGTGGGCTTATACATGGAACATAATTTGCGAAAACAAGCAATCAGCACACCTTGTATTTAGCTCAGTTTTAATAAATAACTATCCATAAAGCTGTTTCTCCTTGCTAGATCAATTGTTTTTCGGGTGTAACCCCTGTATAACTTGTGTATAACTCCTGTATAACTTTCTTGAATTTAAAAATTTGAAAATACAAAAATAGAATTTAATTCCAAAAAATTACAATGGGCCTATATTTGGGGGGCTTATATATGGGAAGGGGGTTTATACTTGGAAGGAGTATTGCATTAGTTAATGCGGTGGGCCTATATTCCGAGGTATACAGTATGTATCTTTGCATTATAGTATTTTGCATAATGACACGTTTGTATTTATGGTTTTCCTTTATTCTGAAGTATGCATTAAAATCTGACTGCTGCTATCATTTTCTTACGTTTGAATTATTTGAATAACAAGTCCTGTTTTTATGCTATGGGAAAGGAATATCTTTTATTCATTTTTTTAGTGACAATTTTCAGTGTTTCAAAAAGTAAATGCGTATGAATCAAACACTGTAGAGTGTAAAAAAACAAATTTGAAATTATGAAGCTTTTATAAGCTTGAGAAAAACTACATAAATTTGCTGGTATAAAGAGGACAATTATTGATGTGGTAAGAAAAAAAAGACTCACCTGGTTTGGACATGTTTGCCGTAAAACAGCAGATAGCATGGTCAAAATGTTTTACAAAACTGATTTTATCAGGAAAAGAAATAGAGGAACACTCCCAAAACGATGTCAAGATGCTATAGAGAACACTAAACTGCTAATTTTAATGGCAGGAAAATTCGCCAAAAAACGAGAATGATAGTTATCAACAAAAAGTGGGCAAAGTCTCGATATGCAAAGTATGCAAATAAGTCAAGTAAGTCATAAGTAAAGCTTGAGATTTAATTTTATGTTTCTTTTCTTGGCACTCTTAATTTTCTGAATAATGTAATCTCACTATACACTATACTATACACAAACATGTTATATTATGCAAAATACTTAAAACAAAGTCTATCGTATAATAACTATTTGTAAAGACTATCTATCCTTGTATTTCCGATAGTTCAGCATCACTTTTGAAACCAATAATTAATAAACATCAATAAGGGAAATGGGAGGCTGTTGTTGTTTTTGCACCATTCGTAATCTAGAAAGTATTTGCCAAAGCTCACTATTGATTACTACTATAGCTCATAATATAGTATAATTCCACAGTTTCGGAGGAATCGCTTTCAAAAAACTTTTAACATATTAAAATAATTAATGGGGCATTGGTTGAGAATGAATAAAACAGTAGCACTAACTTTGGTATGCAAGTTATTCAATAAACATATTTTGATTACTACCATGTGGCGGTTTCTTCTTCTCTTCATCTTTCATTTTCTTCTGTTTTGATGTGGCCAACACTACATGAGATAAAAGTAAAAGCTATTAAAGAAAAAGTATGAAATAATTTATAGGAAAAAAGTATTTACAATTTTACTAACTATTTTTGTGAACATGGCTTATAAACAAGTTTAATACACTTTTTTTTTTATAAGAACAACTTTATAAGAACAATAAGGCTGAAATAGTTCAAAAAATAAGATCAAGCTAAGAACAATGCGAGGCTGAAATTTTGCTGAGCATATCATATCAGGCTGAATTTATATGAGAACAACTTGGCCTGAATTGGTTGCTCTAGTAGTTTACATCTTTTCAGTAATACCAATAATACAAA
Organism: Catablema vesicarium; assembly: GCA_031471325.1. Classification (NCBI taxonomy): domain Eukaryota; kingdom Metazoa; phylum Cnidaria; class Hydrozoa; order Anthoathecata; family Pandeidae; genus Catablema; species Catablema vesicarium. Next base: position 12,266 of record JAUELI010196588.1, read on the forward strand.
ATTCTGTATTATTTTGGCAATATTACAGAATTTTTTCAGTTTATACGCCCAAAGGACATAAAGGTTAGATTGAATAAAAACAAAATAAGAACAATATGAGGCTCCAATTTCTGAAATAATAAGAACATTGAGGTTGAAGCAAATTTCCCTGGTTGTTATAAAAACAAACTGTAATGGTACTGTGGCACTTTTGTGAGCAATAAAAAAAATTGTTTTGAGTGATGTTGAATTGTTATATATTTATATTTAGTTAGCAAACCTAATTTTGATAGTGCATTATATATTAATGAAAAAAGATTTCTGCTCTTAAGAGTAAGGCAGATGCAAATCACATAGTTATGTATACAGTTCACATCTCCTGTCACTTTAGCGTTAGCAGGGAAAAGAGACAGTGTAACTGAGTACCTACTTGTGAAGCTCGTCACCTCCCTTCCCTTTTCACAGTAGGTGAAACGACTCACAAACTAGTAGGTATACAAAGTGTATAATTATTTCACTCATTTATTACCATTTTTTTTAACGAATCTATTCCAACCTATCCGAGTTTCCGACCGAAGTTTCTATTTCCCACTTTCTATGTGATTTTAATCTAAGTTAATGCTATAGCCTGACTAACATTGTTCACTTAGTCTTTATAGTGACAATGCACTAATCTGCATTACAATTTTATCAACTACTGCATCAAATTTCATTTTATTCTATCCAGGTTTCTTTGTGGGATATGCTCTGTCATCATATCCGAATTACATGATGTTTGGTAGTCAGATTACTCATTGTTCTTGCATTTTTAATTTTAATTTTTATTTTCAATTATATACATTACTATTAACTTTCATCAATTTTATCTTATTTGAAGATATAATTTTATTGCAAACTTTGGCTGAAAAGTGCTATCCTGCATTCCAGAAATAGATAAACAAATGATTTAGTCTTTTAATCTCCTTCGAATAAAATTTGTTTTTAACTAATTCCTTCAACAGAGAATTGAAGTCAAGGTTACTTTTTTTCTTTTTGATATTTCGATTCATACCATGAATACAACAGAATGTTTACCTAAAAAATTATACGATTTCATTCATTTTTGAGGAAGATTTTTCGCTGCAACCTCACTAGTGCGGGTGCAAATTGCGTGAATCAACAAAATATAAACTATGAAAAACTTCGTCAGATTGACATAAATATACTGAGCTGAAATTTTCAGGACTATCCCATCTCATATGTATGAACATGCATACAAAATGTCAACAAAATCTGAGATGGTTCATGCATGTGGAACACCTAGCCCACTTGCATGCATCATCAAAACTTTTTTATTTTTCTATTTCCTCCTACATTCCGGTTTCCCTATTATAACTACCAAAAAATGATCTCTATTACTTCCAATAGAGCCACGTCATCAGATTCTAAACCATCATCAAAAGAGCAGGAAGAAATGCTTTCTTCGTCAGAAGACACCATGTTTACATTATACTACGACACAGAAATGTTCCGCACCAGGGCGTCACATTTTCAATCATGTGACCTTAAAAAAACTGTTAATTTCGAGCTAAATATAAACTTTTTGAAGCTTTGGTTGACACCATCTTTTTCAGGAAGATGAAACAATCATTATGAGCCTACCTGATTTCTTGACCTCGATTCTCCTTTAACTTACATTACACACAATATTTGCTTTGAATAAAGAATAATATAACACAAAAAATGAAACAAATTTAAAATGTAAACAAATCAAAGTAATGATAGACCCATGAAAAGGAGAAACGGAATATAACATCTTAAAAGGTTTGAATTATTTTGTTCATAGTTCTCTTGTTATCAAAATGCTTTATTTTCTTTAATGAGTTTTCTTGGACCCAATTATGACATTTTGATGAAATTTGGCACATCGACTAAATTAATCATACTGAATAATATGATAATAATTAGTTTGCTTCTATACTTCATTATTATGAATGCTTAAAAACTTTAAAGGAATAAAATGTATTCTACAAAAGACCTATGAATAGAAAAGCGAAATACGTTCATATATTATACCAATATGGTAGTTTTACTTATGATATCAGATCCAAGAGGTTGTTATATCAACTTGAGATAACTTATGTGTAAGGCTAGAAATAGGATATAATAATGTGTTTTAATTCTTAAGTATTTTCTATCAGTATAAATAATGATAATAATAAAAATGATATTTAGTATCTTATCAAACACCTACTTAACGGTTAGACTTTCTAAAATAACAAACTTACCGACATGCCGCCAATGAAGTTTTGTTGGTATAGATTCACCCAAGATACTGTGAGTAGAAACCGATAACAAATAATCTTCTCCTTCTATCAAATCTTTAAATGTATAAAAAGAACTGGATATTGGCTTGGAGGTAAATTCCACTTTATCAGCATTTATATGCTTCATCATTACAATAAAATTAAATGGGCTTTGGTTCCATGTAAGTTTGCAATTCTTTTTAACGTCATAGTCATCTTCTATCAAGCACTTCAAACCAGTAGGTGCATCAAACCTATTGCAGAAATTTGTTATTACAATATCTCTTTAACTGTCTGCGTGCATGCGAAACCATAGTTTGTATAGCATAGAATATAAAGAGTTTGTCCAGAGAATATAGTTTCTTCAAGCATGTAAAGTCAGCACCTTTTGAATAAAGAATTTCAACGAAATAAAAAGACTCATGAACTCTTGGACATTATGATTCACCATGAGTAGCATTGCAATAAAAGCCATATACATCATACCAAGTCTATTGCTACAGAAGCTAAATAAGTCATCTAAATCAAAATATAACTCGAATGCACGAGGGTTAGATATATGGAAAAGAGGAGACATTTATGAGCTGTTAGGGAATCAGAAACCATCCGAAAGAGATTAAAAAGTGCCATATGGTGGCACTTTTAGGAAAAAAGACAAAACTTTATTTTCGTTGGTATCAATTTTCCCGAATCAGCACTTTTAACAAATTTCGCAAATATTTAATTGCGCGAAATAGATCAAAATTCGCGAAACTCAAAATTTTTGGAAATGTGAGTATATGCAGATCTACCAAGAGCCTTTGCAGAATTGCTTAAAAAGTTTGCACCAGCAAAATACCACTAGAAAAAGATGGTACACCCATCGAGCGTTCATTGTCTGTCATTTAATTTTATTATATAAAAAATCCTGGTTTACGACCCATTTGAGTAGGAGAAGTGCTGCAAAGAATTGCAGGAAAAGTTATATTGAAAAGCAAGATGTTTGTAAATCAGCAGGAGGTTTGCAGTTGTGTGGGGGGGTCAAGAAAGTGGAGGAGAAGCCACAGAGAATGCAATGCATGATATTTATAAATCAGAGAATACCGAAGCAATACTAGATAACGACAACGCTTTTAAATCTATTAATGGAAAAGTTCTGCTACATAACATATTTAATTGCTACAACATTAAAAAAGAGAAAAAGCTAAAGAGATATTTTCTGGCACAAGCATCCAAATTACACCAAATGGCCAACACCATATAAGAGCTGTTGTTAGAAGACAAAGTTAGAAAGAAGAGTATGTGGTAGGTTTAGTTACCAGATAGCAAGAAGAACTACAAACTCTATCTAAGATAGCAGAGATTCAACATACCCACGGATACAGAAGCAAATTTACTTATTCTATATGAGAACCATACCAAATATTGAAACCATCTACAAAAAATAGAAGATAAATGTTGAGCAATGAATTTATACTGGCTATAACTGGTGGTTATCAATGCTCAAATGTTGAAAGAGAATTGTTCGCTTTTCCTGTTACAATGGGTGGATAAGGTATCGAAATAGCCTTATACAAGGTGGTAAGCAACAAATTTATTTTGTCCCGATACTTTTTACACAATGAAGTTCGGTCGACAATGGATACTTTTCACAAAATTTAATGACTAATGATAGATAAGTTTTGTATTATAACAATGAAACTGCTGATTCTTTCATTAAAGTTTTAAATTTTAAGTGACATCAAAAGTTTGTTATTTTCCAAGAAAGAAAAAGTAAGGGCTTAGTAACTAGGCTATGTACCTAATTTAAATGAATCCCTCTGCACTCCCTTAAACTTTCTTTTTCATCATGTCTTTTTACAAACAAAATTAAATGGAAAACTACAGGGGGATATGAGAAATAATGAACTGCATACATAAAGATGGATAGGTTAGTTTAAATATTTATTTTTTTGGTTTTAATAAAATGAAATGCCCATGGACCTACGAGGGAGGGGGGTGCAGTCGTGCATAGGTAATTACATTATTTGGAATTGAAGGGGAATCAAGCAACAGTTTTGTATTATTATTATTGTTTCTTATGTTAAGTTTGGGATATGGATATGAATTATTTATAGAGCAAAGACAAATTTTTAGGTAATAAATTCTTTTCAACTGTTTGATGCTACTAAAAGTGTTTAAAATAAATCATTTGCCGAATAATATGACTTAAATAATACTGATCTTCCATTTCTCTCCTACTTTTTCTTCTTACATTTGGACGAAAAAATGTATCTTTGTGTTTCTATCACACTGATGTTTGTACATTGTCCAAAATAAAATAATTCATTGCCAAAATGATTCTCTTTTCTGAAACTCCCTCTTCAAAATCAAGTTTTCCCCCAAATTGAAACAACAAAAGCGCTTTCTAATCCGTTGTCAATGATTAAAAATAAAAACACACTATGTTTCCATCTTTTTAATCTGATACATGTAAACAGAAGTCCTCCATATTTTTAAAAGGATAGGAAAAACTATCCTAGGAAAACCTATCGTATATACTTTAGGAGCAGAAACTTTCGCGAGCAGAAACTTTCGCGAGGACGAAAATTCGCGAAATTTTTGCATTTCGCGAA
>JAUELI010196589.1:0-10483 GCA_031471325.1 Catablema vesicarium
ATTCACATTTATATGGACGGTCGTCGTATTATCGACCTCGTGTTGTCATTTCCATTCTCCCTTTGCAAAGCGCGACCTAACAAAAAAAATCGAGCAATGATAGACCGTAGTATCAAACGAAGGTCTATAAATGTAGGCTAGTATTTTACCCTACGAAATTCTTAGCATATATCCTCTAGATAGTATCCAATAATTATCAATAATTTTTTAAGATACTTGTTGACCTCACTACTGAAGTGTTTGGAGAACGTCAACGTCAAATTATAGTTTTCTGTTGACGGAGTAAAGACGTCACAAACTGGCAGGAAAGTGCTAAGCGGATGTTTAATCTATATGCTAGTGGAGCTATATAGCTTCATTTTTCTCTAATATGGGCTGTCATTAAAACGTTACTAATTCGGAGTGATTTTTAAATAATTTTAGATAATTATCAAATCATTCAAAGTTACCTTTACCCCTAGGTTTAAACATTTTTTTGGTTTCTAAAATGTCAAACCTTGACATTTCGTTAGTATGATGTTGACCCCCTAATTTTTCAAAGATTTCTATTGTAATATCATTATTTGATTGTTCAGGGGATACTTTTGACAAAATTTAAATATTTTGTAATGAGTTGATTGAATTTTCATACCCCCTGGATACTCTTATATTTGACAGTTATTACGGGGGTATGTCAAACATACTAAGGAATGGTTGAAGGGTAGATGCAATCATACTTCAATCAATTTATACTTTCGGCATACGTTTAGTGGGTCGGATAACTCGTCTAGGATGTTCTAAATGCTGCATAGAATCATCCTTGTTCTCAGGGTTTCTTCTATCTTCAAAAAATCGGGAAGATTTTTTTAAGAGAGAAAAACACCTGGGAACGACGTTGTCACTAAATACTCGCACGTTTAGTTGGTAGAAATAAGACATTAGATTATAAGTTGAATAATTTTAGTTGAGGTTTCAAAATAAATAGTATGTATTTACAATGTATGTTCCTCAATTTGAGGTTTGCTATAAAATCTATGGAAAACCAACCTCATACTCGGAATTTCGGTTAGAATTTCGAGGAACCCTGAGGCCGAGGTTGATAGAACTAATGGAAGTATATCTAAAAGTAACATATAATATATAAAAAATATTCAAAATTTGTAGTTGATATAGCCTATCCTTACAATTACAAAAGACAGAGAAAAGGGACTGGGAACAAAGTAGGTCGATATATTGAAAGCAACAACTATAAAAGAGTTATCCGGGTTGTAATTGTAAGAGAATTGTTTGTAAAAATATTGGGGAGAGAAATTCCCTTGTATGAGTTTGCTGCTTACATAGGACATCTTCATATTACCACCTGTTAATTGTTAAATAACTAACAAAGTTAGGATTTAGCCCCCAAAATAGTTACCAATTACATTTTTGCAAAGAGGCAATTGATAAACGTGTATAATATAAAATTATAACATTCAAAAAATGTCTTTGTATTTTATTGATAAAGATGTTGTTGGGAGATTATCACCATGATGTAGATCACCAAACTCCAAACCTGCTGAATATGCTTTCTCGTTTTCATACATTTCTGAACATTGAGCACTTTTGAGGCAAGCACGAGTCATATTTTTAAAGTTATATTCAATAAATATTAAGAAAAGACAATTCAATGTTTGCTGTCCTATTTCATGGATATCATTGTAAACCTTCGTCGGTATATTTGGTAGGGTATTTATATTTTCCCGCTTATTTGTCGTTTTTATGATGTTTTTTAAGTACTTCATAAATTGTCAGTCTTTGATTTTTGTCACGTTTTACAAACGTATTCCGGTCTGTAAGTTATATGATTGACTGTTCCTTCTTTCAATCTAAATAGAAAAATATAGTCAGGATTAGTTCAAAAATAATAATTTCCTAAGTTAAAGACATAAAAGAACATAAAAGCAAATGAATAAATTAAAATATATAGGCTAGGTTAAGGGGGCTTGGTTAAGGGAAAATGTTATATATTCAAAGATAGAATATCAGTCAAACTAATTTCACATATCAAGATAAATTGAGAAGTTAAGTTTAATAAAAGATTATAGAAAGCCGACAAAATACAAAAAACGTTCACAAAGTAGAAAAAATATCTTACTGTTTGTGTAAAGGAAGTTGAAGCTTATTTATTCTAAAAATTACTAAGGCTCTTTCGATTTATACCATTTCTGGTTACCAGTAGCATTTCTGAAAATTGTATTAACAAATAGAAGAGGGAAAGGGGTGGGGGTTGAGGGTTGGGGGTTGGCAGCACTAATAACTGGTTTATTATTCGTTCTTGCAGACCATCAGACCAACAAAAAATATTTCCTACTTACTTTTTCTTTTTACATTTCTTATGTATGTTATCGTCACATGGTTCAATGACATCGACGAATTTATAAACTAACGCTGGTTTCAGATGTGATACCAGCCTTGTAACATATGTTTTACACGTTCTAAATAAAAAGATAATAAATAGGAAGATGGGAAACAGAGAATTAGGTTTTGTTGCAGACAAATGTTTCTAAATTTCCCGATTGGTATATTCAAAATGTGTCGTCAACAGGGACGAGAAAGTAAAACAAAATTAAAGAACACACAAAAACGAGCAATGCATTCAAATATACTGGACAAATCTAGGCACGCATCTTGAAAAAACGACAAATTGTTAGATTTAATAAAAAGACTTAACCCTGCGTTATATCACGTTTTTAAACTTTCTGATGTGCCTGATGCGAATATTCTAAATTCAAAAACTAAATAAGTTTGTCAGGACTTTCTATAGTGGTCATGGTCTCAGTTAACACCTTCTATTACTAGTATCGTTCTGACGAAATTATATTGATACGATATAATGGGTCATCAGGAGTTCTAATGACCTCGTTTCTCTAATCTTATAAACACTTCGGGGTTATCGGATTCGATCTAAGGTCAAATGCGTCATTTCAATAGTTTTATATAAAAATAGTTCTACTAACTATTCTTAACTACTTTTTTAATAGTAAACGCGCAGTTAATTGAATAATCATTTGCAATAAATAGCAATCCAATGTATTTCTTATTGGACATTGAAGTTTTCTCAACATCAAAAAAGTCGTTTTGACATCAAGTCGTATGAAAATAACATTTCAACATTCAAGAAAACGACATTTGTCAGCAGTCCAGTCCGCTAGTAAGCAAAAACTTGTTGAAACTCGATTGATAACTTACTCTTTATATTGACATCTAAAACCTTTGAAACCATCAAGACATCGACATTTATTTTCATCTGTACAAGTACCACCATTTTCACATTTAGCATAACATTTTGCTGCAAAAAGAAAACATTATATACTATACAAGATATTGATCACATCAAGAATGCCGAGATCTCAGTAGGCGGGGAATTGTTTTTCTCCATATGAACAAACATGAATTTTAGTAGAAGCGAGATCTCGCCTGGAATAGTATCAGATTATTTCCCCGCTTACCGAGGAAATTTTTATCTATGTAAATCAATTTTCTGTTCATATATTATAAAAACTATATTCTAGGTCCGTCAGAATTTTTAAATCGCCTTGGATATCGGTACTGACTGAAAAAAACTCCTTTACAAATTCATATGTATTTGTTAACTTACAATTTTGACATTGAGGTCCTTGAAAACCATCTTTGCAGTTGCAAGTGTTTGGTCCAATACACATTCCACCATTTTGGCACGGTAAAATGCATTCAGCTATGAAAGAAAGGGAAGAAAAATAACTTAAATAACAAAGAAAAAAATATATGAAACTATGATAGAACTGTCTTTCTGTTGGTTAGTGAAGTAGTGAAATACTGCCGAATATGGTCTAGTATATTCCCGTGTACGGACTGCGTATTGCCTTATAAGGCAATACGCAGCCCGTATACGGGAATATACGAGTCTGTATTTGGTAGTATTTCACGCGGTGGGTAACCCCCGGAAATTTCTCATATTATGGTGAAATTCTGAGATATCTGGGGAGTATAATAATATCAAATGTAACCATTGAAATCGTTTACATCTCGCTTGGATGATTTAGAGTTCGGAAGTAATAAAAATTTTTCAATGGAGGAGGAGCCCTGGGGATGAGGTTGGGGGTTAACGAAGGCTTGTAGAGGAATTTTAACTAATATTTTGCATTATATTGACTGTAGTCTGAACAGGAAGAAGAAATCTTTTTAACTTACTGAATTGACAATATTTTCCACTTGTTCCATTTTTACATCTACAATAATTAGGTCCAATACAGTATCCGTCGTTCATACATTTATTTCTACATACAGCTATAAAGAAGAAAAACATGGTAGATTAACTTCTATTCAAACATTTGTTACAAAACTGAAGATACAATATCTGATAATATCCATATAAATCTTGATTTTCTCAGAAAAGAATAAATAGGTTTTCATAACTTACGTTTTGAGCATGTTTTGCCTTCGTACCCCATCGGACATACACAGCTACCATCTTGTTCGCATACTCCCCCATTTTGACATTTACATGGTTCTATTATAAAGCAAAGAACAAATGTGATTTGATTGTTTCAAAAATGTCTCTAAAGTTTGCAAATTTAGTTTTTCTCTTTTATGCTTTGATTATTATACCTATTTTTAGGTATAAAGTTTCAAACTTTATTAACCATTTACTACTTGAGTTATTATTTAAGTGTTTCTTTTGCCACCATCTACCCGATGGGCACACTTGACGTATTTCTAACGCCAAAAAAAAAACGACGGGTTAACCTCTCTTTAATAATCTATGTGTGAAAAATTCGTCAAGATTTATTTCATTACCTTTTCTATTTTCTTTCTCCTCTTCTTCTCCTGATCCATAATTTTCATCTACATCACCACTTTCTGAATCATCAGGTCCACTCAGAGGTCCATCACCTGAAATAATTACTTCGTCCGTCTTTCGTGGGACCTGTGTTGCTGGGGATTCTGAATCAATAATTTCTGGTTCCTGAAAAATAATTATGGTAAGGTTTAATTTCAAAATCAAAATTATAAACTCAACAGAGTATGTTAATGTTGACAAAACAGAGAGCAGGATAAATACTAATGGGCTTAAAATACTTGAAACGTTTTGATCATAAGATTTGGACCCAATGCTCTTGACAAATTAGAATTTTTTTTATAGAGTGAAACAGCAGCAACAATATATTTTAATTTTTTCTAAATCAAAGATTATATCAATCTTCTTGAAAATTTAGAGAAGGATATAGATATCTCACCAGAATTTTCCCACATTGTTTCCAGAAGCTACTCGGATCTTTAACTAGCGTTATTTGTCCAATTTCTACCTGAAATAATAAAGAAACAGTTTGTAACTTTGAGAAAACATTTTGAGTTTGAACTTTGATTTTACCTAATAATATAAAGTTTTGAAGCCATAACCGCCACTGACAGGTGGGTTGCTCTGCTGCCATGTGACATTTGTTAACGTCAGAATGTCGTTGTTTTAAAGCCATGTGCCTATTGGATTCATAATGGCTCTATATTGACTAATGAGTTAAAACCTCCAGATATAGCTTAAAACACACAGTGGGCTTCTACGCTAGTAATCCCCCCGGAAATATGGCTGAATTATTCTTCTCCTAAAATTGAAGGTCATACGAACTTATGCCCATGTTAAAAAAACAACAAAAATCAAGTAATTAATTAAGTTTCCAATCGAGAGGCATATAAAAATGAGTAGGCGTAAATAGGAATATCTGTTTGTATTCAAAATTCCTTAATAAGCTAATGAAGTCGAATACTTTACGAGGTTAGTAATTGATTACCTTTATTTGTTGTTGTTTTCCTGTATTTCTATCTGCTCCAATAAACATATGTCCAAATATATCAAAATCTTGAAATAAATGCACATCTAATGCTGACGCACGCACTTGATCACAGTTGATGTTAACGCGTACTTCTTCATCCTTCAATAATACTGCTACAGTATACCATATGTCTTCAGAAAACGAGTGTGGAAAGCTGTTAGAACGTCGCACACTTGTTGCGTAATTTATCTGTTTATCGTAAACGAAGTCTAAGTTATACGGTGATAATTTTAAACCAAACTTCATTTGATTGTTCGCATTGTAAACGCTGAATATAAACTGCGATTCTTTGACTGGTCCAAGAAATGAAACATGTAAAACTGAATTTTGAGGGAATTCTTCGGAAAATAACAAATGCGTTGGTGCTTTAGAAACTGAACGTTCTTCAAGTGCGTTGTCAAATGTTTCACCACGTGGTTTCCATGGATACCGATGAGCTTGATCTTGATATTCGAGTATAAATGGTAAGATATTTGTTGACTCTAAATAAACCAAAAAACGATTCAGATTATTATATTCCTCTCGTTAGTGCAGTGGTAACCCCCGGAAATTGTTCACAACATTATGGTAAAATACTTATACATTCCGGGGGTAAAAAAATCAATTAAAATCATAAGAATAATTTAACTCCGGTCAAAACAAACATACTCCCTGGTAGATTAAAAATTATAGTATTAAATGAAGTATTTAAAAATCAGGAGGTTCACTTACACTAATGAATGGTGAATTGCACTGACATACGCTAGAACTTAATGATGATATAGCCTAATGTTTCCTTTTTTTGGAACTTCATTTCGGGATGATATTCGTATGAAATTTCCTTACCACTGCATTTATATGTATTGCATTCTCTTTTTTGTTGACTCGGTCCATCACATTGAGCTGATTTATGACATTCCCTTTTTCGTTCTTGAGTGCCAGTACCACAAAATCTATCGCATTTTGACCATCCACTCCATTCTTTCCATCCTAAGGAGAAATGGTTATAAGTTCACATATTAAGTGAGCATAGAGGGATGTTTTAGTCATGAATATAAGTATTTTACGACTTTTCACAAGAAATGACATAACACGTTCTAGAAGCTAGTAGTTTTGACGTGGATATTAATTTTCAAAGAGAGTTCTAGATTCCGAGAAATGTCTTCTTGCTGATATATGACCTTTTTAACGTCAAATTGACGTCATTTCGACGGTAAAAAAATGTTATTTTTTCAATCAATGGCCTATCGCAAAGGAGAAAATTCTTTGATATCAACCAATTTTTAGCCTACCGACTATTATTCTTAATTTTTTATTCTCAATTTAATTCTTAATTATATAAAAAAGTTCGTGTATCCAATGGATTCCATAATTTCCTGTGAACCTTTTACTGTTGGAATGATAAAAAAATATATTGGCATCAGAAGAAAGGTTTGTTCTGAAGCATTATTTGAGAATTTCAGAAATTATCTTAATATAAAAACATGTTATGAAAGTTATTCTTTGAATTCTAAAAATTTTTATTTATCCTGTTCCAGAGCTATCATCATGAAAAGTTGTAATACATATTTTTTGATTCTGTGTTGGGAATCTCTTGTTTACAATTTTTTTATGATGACGTAATTGACTGGATCAACTATGGCAACATGATCCTTACACAAAACAACATCATTTCGCTAAGCAAGATTGTCAGATGGCAGATGATTTTGTTCCAAAATTTTCAAACAATTTTGCGATATCAATTCTAAAGTTACATATCACGACCCATTTCACCGCATGCGTAATACCTGGCCGGCATAACGTTCATGCAACGTAATGACGTTATTTTGACGTCGACGTCGTGTATCCAATGGGTAGAGGAGGGCTAAACAATTTTAACGATTATTGATTCATTAAAATACAAGACTTTGGCATTGTGTTAAATGAAGGCGCCTCATGTATATATCAAGAACAGAGAGGGATTACCAAAAAACTATATATGATCATACTCGTTGCCAGCTCTTCCTTGGAATACGCCAAGAGAGCAGAAGCACTGGGGACGAGTATGATATCTGATACCAAAGGATTAAAAATATTCTCTTCGGTAATTTAGAATGTCTCTTTAATTTTGATAATAATCTTAAAATAAAAAACTTTTGCCTCGTATCTTTTGCGTAACATCTCGACACTTGTTTTCTAAAAATAAACACTTTGATATCCTATCAACTGATATTGAGAGAGAAAGTTCATTTAATACTATACATAATTTTTATCTTTCATCATGATACCTTATTTGTGTGGTATATAATGAACATTGAATCAAACGAATATATATGTAAATTTGATTACATCTGTATGGCTCCTTTAAATGGAAATCTTATCGTTTTGTGTGTATAAATATTTTGTTTATATTGACATCAAGATGAGATCTTGTCACGTTTAGAATAAACAAGAATGTATGCGGATTGTATATCAAAAATCGTATTATTTTATGGGCTACAAAAAATGCCGAAACCAGGATGATCTGAATTTTTCTGTTATAGTATTTGAATATTTGAAATTTTTCATGAAGAATTTGGAACTAAGATATTGGAAAATTTTGGTCCTTTTTGCACGAATTTTAAGTGAATATCTTATGAGTATAACTTGAATTAATAGCCATAATCTGAAACTTATTGATAATGTCTGCATTGAAAACGACGACACAATGAAGATACAGTAGACTTTTTCCTTGGTCAAATTATCCTCCCTCAAAGAGTAAAATTTCCTCATCAATATATAGAGTACTTTTGGGGGTCACCCACACTGACGAAGGGCTATCTAACATTTTATTTAATGTTTTGAAAACACAGCATATAATATACACATTAACATTAATTATTTTTTTGTTGTTCAGCTTCGAAGCAACATTAGAGATAAATTAGATTAATCATAGCCTGTAGAAAAGTAGAGACTAAAGTATAGACTCTAGATTTACTGAGGATCATAAGTGTTATTTTTATACACATTCCCAGGAAGTTGAGTCTATCATGAGTCTTGAATCAGTGATCGTCTTGCTTATTGTCTGGTTTCCTGCTGGGATCTGTCTGAAGACTTTGGGTTTAAGGACTGTTCATTGGGGGAAGTATTAAAGCTTAAAAGAGGAGAATAGTACAAAGAGTAATTCGACATGATTTTTCTATAGAAATCTAAGTTTCTTGGCGACAATATTGTGTATTTGTTTACTTAATTAACAGTAATTTGATTATAAGACATGATCTGACATGAGACTAATTAAACAGAATAACATGTCACTAAATTGTTCCGTGCTTGTTGTCCATATGAGGTAAAGAAGCTTCTGAAATTGATTTGTCACGCCATTGGACTGCAACGATGGATTCTGACAGAAATAAATGTTTTTAATGTTGGATACACTTGAAGATTTTTGATTCCTACAACTTTCATTTCCCCTAAACACGTGTGGCTAAGTAAATTGATGTGCACAGGTTAGGATATCAACTCATCAAAATATCCTATTGGGTGAAATGGTGTATTTTTATTTTTGGTGCTTCGTGTTAACCACAAACTTCCAGCATTAAAAGTACCGATATTTTGTGTTGAAATAATTTATAAATACAGACGTGTGTAATATTTATAATATAAAGTTAAATAAAGAAATTTATGTTTCCTGGTGAAAATAATATTTAAAAAAATATCTGTGATTTTTTCTTTTTTTTCAATCTTCATCATAACTCTTATTTTTCGCAAACACGACAGGATATTGTTGGACATCAAGTATATCCAACACTAAATCTATCTTCTTGTAAGAACGACATAGAATCCCCTGATGTTTTACAATATCAAAGTAATGTTGTTTTGACTTGTGACGTCAAATCGATCTTATTTTTTTCCAATGGGTCAAATCAGCTTCAGAAAAGCTTGGTGATTCAAGTACTTATATTACTGAACCGATTATGAAAAAAGTACTACTTCAAGAAAGAAGATTGTTGCATTTGGAGCAACTTTTAAAATTTCTCTTGACGAACCTCTTCCCCAGTTCTCTTTCTCTCTTTTATCGCTTTAAAACAGTGGGATGGATTTGGGTTTCAAACCGCAATTTTGCCAGCCAATGCGTTTTTTCTCATTTTCAGCCATGTCTATAGGTGTTGTCCTTCGCACCATCAAGATATAACAAAATCAGACAACCTATTGGGAGCCCATATCGGTCATTATTCTATTAAATGGCGCCTTTTTACGAAGAGTTGAACGTATTTAGACGAGACTTTTTTTAACCGTTCTATGTGACCTCAGTTACTTCATAAGACTTCAAATAAGTACGTGTTAGCTTTTTGAGCTCACATTTCATTAATATGTATATGCTTAATATCCAATTTAGAGACCTTTTTTGGGTACTTTTTTCTCAAGTGTAACTAATATCTGAAGTTGTTAAGTGTTGTTTACACTTGGAACTACTTAACGCGGATAAACATATAATATTATTGACAGGTAAGAAAAATCAGTTATATTGTTAAAATATTTCTGTACTATACTTAGTTCTTAAAATTTACTGCTTACCTAAATAAGTATGAATGGGTTTGTTTCTTCGATTCTTAGTAGAAAGGTATTTGCCCACTGGGAAGACCCTTTTTTATAATCTTTATAATGGTTAGTTCTCATTTGGGTGTTTTTAGTCCCTATCAGAATAAAGAAAAAACAAGCAA
>JAUELI010196700.1:0-10483 GCA_031471325.1 Catablema vesicarium
CAAACATAATAACACAAATAACAAACAGATTGATTCATATGTCGTAGCATTCAAGCCACTCCTGATGCACTTATTAACCGAAGCGTCTTCGAAGAAAAACTGTGGTTGCGGGAACTGCTACGAGTATAGGAGGGAAATTCGAGACGGGTATCCCATCTACTGCTACGATCGCTTTAGACTGTAGTCGCAGTTTTACCAGAATAGGAACTTAATCGGAAGAAATCGGAAGATCGGAACTGCGTCGCCGCGCTTCGCGCTCTCCTCCGTTGCCTTTATGCTGAACGACTGAAAGGCTACGATCGCTTTCATCATTCAAAAGCTCGCACGCTAAATATTTTTGTTTTAAAGAATTTTTTTTTTACTGTTTAGGGGGTTCTTATATCTTTCTCTAATTATTCTTTCAAATGAAGATCTTCAAAGTTATTTATCATTTCTCTCAGCAATGGCAATTCATGTTGTTAAAATTAAAAATGTTATCATTACAGGATACTTATGCATGTTGATTCATATAAACACGATGTATTACGTTTTCAAAAGTAAATAATAAACCCCCTTCCTGGGTTGTAAACAATGAAACTAAATGACATTGCCTGAAAAACAAAACAAAAAAACGTTCATTTAAAGGTATTACTAGCCTACGCTTATAGACCTTTCGACTACGCTACGGTCTATGCACAAACCTCTGAATTTGAAGTTAGACCGAGGCAGTAAAAAGAGAACGAGTTCAACAACAAACCCGGTAGTGAAAGGGTCGTTGCAGAATTATTAAGGTGCAGTAGTTCCAGAGTTTTGCGACTATCCAGAACTAAAAATCCAGAGGTTTGTGCATAGGTATTACTTGCTTTCAGCAGTAATCCAAATACAATCCGCCGGATACACAAACCGGATATCCTGCATACTTGTAGCCTACATTTATTTATAGACCTTCGTTTGATATGCCAAACTCCCTTTTTACAACAATATGCTGTTCGGTATTTTATCAATAAACATGTAGCTAAATATTCTAAGAAAGATGGCGGTTTTTCTGGGGTAAATAGTAAATAAATAGTGATCCTCGCATTTGACCGTATTTGCGATATGATTATGACAGATAAAAGCTGATAAAGAGGATTTAAATGAAAGTATGAATGACATATTAAATATGTAATACAGATATGAAGTTTCAAAGAAATTCTCGCATAAAGTGTTAAAAGAGAATAGATTCCGCGAATTTTTTAGTGCGCGTGCTTTTTTGTAATATCTACTGATCTATATTGTTTTCATGTATAAAAACTTATAGTTGGCTACCTATCTAGCTATAGCTTATGTATTTTATTGTTTTGCCTCACATTCTTTTGTTTTAGTTTTTCGAGTATAACGTTTCTCTCTATAACTATCAACAGCCAACAGGATAATATAACGCAGTCTGGCAGGTACAGTAGTTATAGTCCTGTCCTCTGAAATTAGATGTCTCAACTATTTTTTTATCTCTTCGAACTCACACCAATTGCATCGCAGGGTATCAAGTTTTTATATGTTAAAAAGCCATAGTTATACAATTAGTTATACTTGGTGGTTTTACTTTTAAAAGCAAAGTAGTTAAAATATATATACAGCCAAGTGATAAGTATAAAAAAATGTAATACTGTACTGTGTAAGTGTAACCTGAAAACCACAAAGTTAGCTCTACCATCTTATAATATAGCACTTTATAAACTAATGAATACAATTATTGTGACTATGTATACTAATTAATAATCAATACAATGGCTGAATCTCCTATAAAAGTTGGGATATGTGTTGCTCCACTGACTGAAGAAGAAAATGAAAATGGTTTGCATGAAATTATAAGCATTGAAGAAAATGAAGTCAAAGTTTCTATGGGTGAAGGAAAAGGACAAAAATCTTATGAAGTTGATTTTGAGGTAAGATTATAATTATAACTATTTTACTGTAGGTTTCTTTATATTTCGGGTCATTGTCGAGCTTACTGTTTTGTCCAATGTTTTGGTATATACTCATAGTTGTAATTACTCGTCATATTTTCTCCCATTGCTTAGTCTATTTTTTAAACTTTTTATCAGAAACGCACTTTTTGAATGAGGATTCCTAGTCTCTTGAGTGGATTATAAATTTACTTTGCTAGCCTATTTCTAAGTTTTTAAGATATTGTTATTTTCTGTGTTTTTAGCCTAAACTCATGATAGGTGAAACTGCTTATATAGTATGCAAAAATTCTGAAGAAAATATTTGACTTTATAGTAAAGCTCTTATTTTACACATTTGAATTTTGTGCTAAAAAAAGCTGATGGTTGTGTTGTAAAAAGTTGTTGAATATGTTATATATACATATAGTGTTTTATATATAGCACTTTTTCATTCAAATGTTTTTTTAACATTATATATTATCATTAAAATAGTAAACTAAATTATGATTATTTTTATTCATTCATGTGTTACATATTGTATTAGTTTCAAATTACTTGTTGATGTGATAAATTTTTCCCTCTTTATTTCAGCCATTTTATTTTGGTTCAGATTCATCTAAAGGCAAATCAAGCTCTATTTCAAAGGTACGTAGCTTGTATTATAAACAAACAAACAAAAAACATTGGTAGTAATAATCAAATAGTGGGTTTTTAATGCAGAGAAAGTGATTTTGATCATCTTTTGTAACCCTATATTAATTTTAAAGATTCTGGGAATCTTGTTGTCTTAAAAAGATATCATTTTTTTAAGATTAAAAATCTACATATGTCTAGTTTAAATAATTCAAAAAGTTATTACATTCTTAATAAATAATTTATTTTTCTAGCTTTTTATGATTTGATCCGAAACAAAGTTAAATTTGGTTGAATAAATAATGAATTTTTATTTTATTGTTTTATATATTTAATACTAAAAATGTTGTTTATCATAGCATCCCATTAATTCAACATTATGTTCACAGCAATGTAACAATAGGGCCTATATATAAACTACTCAAACTACCCTCACTTTTCACACCTCCCTATTTTACCGTAATTATTGAATTTTTTTTAGAAATAAACTCCATAAAAATCATGAAAATAAAAAGTCTCTCTATTCCCTATTTTTTTCTCCACCTGACAGACATATTTTTGAATATTTTTTCGGGGAAATTTTGGTTTAGTAGAGAAAGAGCAAAATTATGCACTCGAAAAATGATTTACATACTGTATACAACTCAAATAGAAGGAATAAAACAAATGATATATACATATATTTAAAGAGCAATAGTTATTTTTAGGGCCTAGTCTCACTTAACCCAATCTTTTAATTTCTGCTGCACTCATTATTTATTATGATTTTTTTTTAATTCCCATATATTAAAGCTATTAGGTAAATCATCATAGGACATCTAAAATATAAAATATTTTCTGACTCTTTTAAACAATCCCTAATAGATTTATAATGACTTTATAATAAATTTATATTTGTTTCTTAATTAATCTATTGTCGAGCAATAGGATAGGATAAACTTTGGAGTGAATCAATAGTTTATGATTTGTCTGGTTTATATGTTATTTTTAAGATAAACATTCTAAATTTTTAATAAACTTCACACAGATTGATTGATATGTTGTATAAAACTTTCTGATATTTATTATTGACATTTTCACAGTATTTGAAGCTTAATACAACAACACAAAGTTGACCATGTTTATGTATGTTGACAGTGTAATAGCAAATAGTCACTGGTGTGACGAAATTTTCAAGTATTGCTTCAAGTTCTACACAGTCACAATCTATGCTCAAAAATCTCTTCTCCTTCTATATCAATTCTCAAGGTTTTAGTTTTTGCAGGAATGTTTTGGGCAACATTTTCTGGTATTAGTAATAAATAGTAATTTCACTAGGAGTAAAAGAAACAACAACTAAGGAAAAATGATTGTCATTTTTTTTTTGATAAATTATAAAGAATTTACATGGTGTAGAAATTATAGAAATTTTTTAAATAACTTATATATTTCAGTTTTACTTTTTTTATTTTAAAAGTGATTCTTGGCGATTTCATAATCATATACTTCAGCTTTTTAAAGCTGAAGTATATGATTATGAAATCGCCAACTTTGTTATATACTGTTATTAAACTTCATAGAGTTTATTTTATGAAACTAAGATAAGCCTTTTAAATATGTTAAACACTAGAACAGTTTTTGTAAAGATTTATACCATAAAGGCTTTTCTACTGTTTTATTTTAAAAGAAAACATAAAAGTGCTGTTTTGTAAACTTCGAATATTTGATGTGTCATTTCAAACAATAAAAGTAGTAATTATAAACTAAAACGCTTGTTGAGATCTACATTTCAATCTGGTGATTTAAAGTGTGGTGTGTAATTTGCAGAATATTGGCCTTTATCAGAAATAGAATGGTTTTAATTTGCTGGAGGTCCTTCTCTAGATTTGAGCTAGTTTCTTAGTGCATTGCTTTATGAAACATTTCGACTTGGAGCTCGTCAAAGTTAAAAATTGTTAAAAAATGAACCATCTAAAAAACAGTTTTAAAGATCGATTTCTTTACTTAAACTAGACAATGGATTAATTAGCAGTGTGACATCACATGAAAAGTAATTGAAATTATTAAATTATTATTCCATAATTTCTACGTAATCGTAACCTGCTGTAAATGATTAAATAAAATAAAAAAGTCAAAATTTGTGATTTCTTTGCTTAACATGCAACATCAAAAGCCAAGAAACATCATTCAAAATTTTTGCGATTGAAACTCCATTTTTCATTGAAATTTTATTTTAAAAATAAAATACTACATCAAAATTATTACTTTAAATACAACTTTGAAGATAGATTACCAAAATGTATTACAAATCGCTAAAAAACTGATTCCACAGTTTTACCTCTGAATAGCTCTGAGCATTATTTTTTACGCAAATTTTGTGTCATTGTATGCAACTGGCCTGTATTTTTGTCTGTATTTTAGGATCTAAGGCCTAAAACAAAAAAAAGAGACGAAACTTTTGTTCGTGAGAGCTTAGTCTTTCCAAAAAATATTTTTATTCTTCTGATTTGATTTCTTTGCTTTACACTATTCTTAAACACTGTATTGTTATTCTTATCTCAAGACTTCAAGCAATTAAAGTAACCAACTTCTGTCTTGACATAGGTCTGCGACATAGTTGGAAATGTTATTTTGGATCAAGCTTTTGCCGGATATAATTCAACAGTGTTTACATATGGAGCTAAAAATAGTGGCAAATCAACTATACTGTATGGTAGAAGAAGTGAGAGTGGTATTATTGCATACACACTCAAGGGGTTGTTTCTCATGGCCGATGGTTACGATAAGGATACATCCTTCAGATGTGAGATTAGGTTTGAAAACATCTGTTATTTATTTTGTTTTTAGAAATGCAATAAAAATGAGGGATTTCCCTAGAATATCTCTACTATTTTCATCATATTTTGTAAAGGCTATGATCTTCAAACTGTCATATTTTTAATATCATTTTATTTACACTTCCAGAGAAAATCTCGAATCAATACATACAGTTTAAAAGTTTAAAATCGATAAATAGGATTTTTTGCTAAAACTAAATTAAAAATAACATTTTAACTGAAGTTGAGTTTATATCAGAACTTGAGTTGAAACTCATTCTAAATATTCATCTAAATCTAAATCAGGAAAAAACTGATTTCCCTCTTAAATTAAAACTGAGTCAACTTAAATTTTACAGTAGAAGATCATGTTTATTTGGTTTAGTTTTTTTGACTTGTTTGTCTTAGCTACTTTGAGATATGTGGTGACATGATATCAGATCTTATTTCAAAACGTGAAAATGTCAAATCACAAGAAGGTGTTTTCAAACTAAAAGGTATTAAATGTGAATTTCCACCTTTATGTAGTGTTGGAAACAATCCTAATAATCACTGTGGTGGAGAGATTTTCAAGGCTTTAACGCCTCAAGCAATGCTTAAAAATCCCTCCTTCACATCAGTGATTATTTGCTTTTGTTTTCACCTTTCTGAATAGGCATTGTTCATTATAAAACACTAATTTTTTATAATTTTTATACTTTTTCCCTAAACCAGATTTCTGCGAAAAATGTTGAGTTTTAGTTTCCTATGGTACTTTTATAGTTATGAGATGTTTATGCACTTAGCTCTCTCCACTTAATGTCCTGTGAAAGATTTTTTTTTTATATAGTAAAAGAAGATAATGTTAAAGGCACTTATGTTGATAAATTAAGTCGGCATATTGTTACAGACCTGGAGGAAGCAAAAAGTCTCTTTTCGAAAGGATTGAAAAATAGGTATGCAATTTGATGTATTGATAAAAAAGTTATATTAAAATTATTCATATAGAAGCATGTGGAGAAACAGTAAAGTTTTCTCAAAATTTTTCAAATGAAGGGTAAAAGTAAGTACAAATAAGCTTAGTGTCTACATATGCTCATTTTTAACCTTTTATAGTCTACAAGCAACAACACAGGCTATGCTTTACTTTTGTAGCAGTTCACTCTTGTTTTTAATTGTACTTTCTTAATTTTATTTTAATCATGTAGAAATCGACTAGCAGCACTAGACCCTGAATCAAAAGAAACTTCTCATTCAATCTTTTGCATTACTTTTACACAAGTAAGTTTTGCAGTAATAAAAAACAATTAGTGGACTATTCTACACACTGAAGTTATGATTTTTTTTGCATTATAAAAAATAGTTAGTATCAACGAATGTAACATACAGGCACTGGAGATATTTTTGAGGAAATTCACAAACTCATTTGGAATACATTGATTATCTCTCCTCATCTCTGAGCTAATGATTTTCTTTGAAAAATGGAAAAGCAATGTTTAAAATAAACAATCACTGTGTTGAAGAAATGTTTCAGCGATAATTTCGACCCTTAGAAAAGTATAATACCTTACATTTTATTTATTTATTATTTGTTTTATAATAATGTTTCTTCGATATTTCACTTTTCATTAGGCTAAAATTAATAATGGTCTTCCAATGGAATTGGTTAGTAAAATAAACATTGTAGATTTAGCAAGCCGAGATGGTTATGCTGGGAATGTAAGTGTTGCTTTCTTCTCAGATCAATCGGCCTTCTTGGTGAAAGTTCTTGTGTTTAGTATGGTCAGCCACAAGTTTGTGATAGCTTGCTTTCAGAGTCCATAGTGATTGAACAGAGTCTGTGATAGTCATCGCAAGTGTAGTGGAAGAAATAGTTCTAAATCATCACTCTAGAGGGAAGATTGTTAGAGTATTGCTTCAGGCTGTCAATGCTCAAAAATTCACAGTGATTATTTATAATTATTTTCAACCCAGTATAAATCCAAACGAGTTGTTTAAATGCTACTTTTAATTTTTAGATGAATGGTTTTCACAGTATAATACCCTTAAGTGAGGAAGAACTCTCTGATTTTGAAGATAAAAGAGGACCTTTAGAAGTTTTGAATGATGTTATTAATGCACTTGCAGCACAGAACTATGGCTCAATAAATCCTATGAGAAGTTATGGATCAATCAATCCCAAGCGTAGCTATGGTTCAATTCACAGTTCACAAAATATACCATATGAAGATTCTGTATGTTTGTTTTATAGGAAAGTCAGGGTTCAAAATAACTGTATATACCAAATGTGGAAGAGAGATTTTTGAGCATAGAATCAGGCTACACAGCCTGAATCTATCTTAAAAAATCTCTCCTCCAGGAGGCTTATTTTTACTTATTTTGATTCTTGATTCTTGAATTTTTAATTTATTTGTTTGGAGTATCATAACTTCACTTGCATTGTTAAAACTTTTCCAAGTTATCTGAATCCAAGTACAGTCATTTAGAAAGATCTGGAAAAATTACAAATTGCTATCATTGAAAGTTACTACACATAATAGTATAACCAAGAAAGGTTTCGTAAAATTGAGTAAAATCTTCAAACATCTGTTTAATAATGAAACACTTTTTTTACACTAGCTAACAACCTTCATTGGGGTTTTATACAAGTGAAAATTTGTAAAGAACTTTCTTCTCAAGACATTTTAACTATATAAAAATACAAAATTGGTGTGATTGGAAGTCATTTCTAATTAGGAAAACCTCTGTATGTCTTCTTTTATTTTTATAGAAGTTAACATTATTGATGAAAGATTCATTGGGTGGTAATTGTGAGACTATTATGATTTGTTGTATCTCTGCTTCAGAAAAATCATTAAGAGATACATTAAGTACATTAAAATATGGTAATCTTGCTCGTCACATCAAAAATAAACCTCTTATAAATGAAGTAAGAAATAGTTTAATTCAAACGGCTGGATGTAACAGCTAATAAACTTTGTAGAGAAGTAATTTTTGATCATAGTTTTAGACTACATGGCCATACATAGCTTTACTTTAGTGTGATTTTATGTTTACTTTTTTTCCTAAATTTGAAATTGTTCATCTGAAGCTGTTTCAGCGAGTTTAATAAACTATTAGTTAAGTGAAAATTATCACTATTATATATACCTTTCTTAAATATTTCCCCTCTAAAGATTTATAATTAACAAGTATGAGATAAATTTAGAAAATACTTTAGAAAATGAGGTAAACTTTAAAACGTTGTTATTGAAGTGTTTACTCGATAATTCCTAACTCAACGGGCTAGAATCCCGAGGTCGTGGGTTCAAATCCCACCCGACTCAATGTTTAAAATTGAGTTGGGAATTATTGAGTAAACACTTCAATATCAACAAATAATATAGCAAACTCCTAAATTCATTTAAAACATTGACGGCTCACACAGTTTTTATGTTTTTACTCTATGCTTTACCACATTTAAGTAGTATCTATTAACACTCAAAATTACTGTAAATACCAAATTCAAGCCATGTAGTCTGAATCTATACTCAAAAAACACTGCGTTATCAACCTATTTATATTTATTTTCATCCTTATTACTGAAAATGTTACTGGGTAATTTGAAAGATCTATCTTACTGTCATACATACAGAAGAAAAAAAATGTTAATTATTGTTTTATGTGACATAATTTGCATATTCAATGTTTTCTCTTTCATGTATTCAATTTTCATTAACTTTCTTAAATTAGTGTTTTGCATATGGCCCAAAATTGGAAAACAAATCAATAAATCTTTGGTTTTCTTGCTTCCTCTGTTCGAATTATATAGAAATACATATCCTTTTTGGTTTTTGAGGATACTAGTGAGGGCCTTGTTTCATTGCCTTTATAGTTTGGTTATAAAAAATTTAGATGTTTGCATAATTATATTCAGTTTAGAAGGATAATTTTCTAGAAATTTAGAACGCAGATTTTTTTTCTATGATTTTGTGCAAATGTTCTAGGAATAATCTTTATTTTTGCCTAAAAATATGAGTTTTAATATCACTTATTAAAAGTATAATTACCTCTCAAGGGTCTAAATAAGTAAAAATAGTGTTGGTGGAGGAGTGTTGGTGGGGGAGTGTTGGTGGGGGAGTGTTTTTGAGCATTGGTATTTACATTTATTTTAAACCTCTATCTTGATCCTTTACAATCCCAAATGCAAAGGAAAAATATAAATTTTTTAATAATATATGATTCATTATACTTTTTAGGATCAAAATGTAAAACTTATCCGTGAATTGAAAGATGAAATTGATACTTTAAAGAAAAAGCAAACAGAGGTACAATCCTGTCCTTTTCTTCAGATTATATTGAAGCTTATGTATACTGTTTCATTAAAAATTGCTTAAAATGTGATATGGAAATTAGTGTAATTGTGCACTGTTTGCAAGTCTACTTGTCTCAGATATGCAACTTTAAATATTACTTTCTAATAAAACTATTATAATATCAGATCAAATATTACCGCACTAATTAGATCTCATTAATATGAAATTTCTGATAATTATCCGATTTAAGCTAAATACATTCTTAATCCTTATCACAAAGGAAATACAGTAATTTTGACCACTGATATTTTGATTGTGTCTGGTAACTATTGGTAACCATTATATTGTTTGCAGAACAAAATAATGTTACCTTGAAATGATATTGAAACCTTTCTGTTTGTATTTCAGTGTTATATTTTTTGAAAAAATCTTGATTTAATTCATTGCTTGCAAAGGAATGGTTTGGTCAAAAAAATGCATTTCTTTAATTTATTTAACAAATGCGGACGCAGCTTCATTGATTTACTTCATTGAAAAATAATCTTATAAAAGAATGCATCGTTTTGTTATAACAAATTTTCCTTTATATTTGATGTATAAAAAATATTCTGAAACATCTGTTTCTGTGACGTCAGCATTGATAATATAAAATAAACAGAAAGTAAACAGTGACAGTTAAATTTAGAAAGTTGAGTTGAAGTCCGTCAAAAAAGGTACATATTTAAAAAAGTATAATTATAAAAAAATTGTTATAGTAAAAAGGTTTACTGGGTTGTAGCTACAATCGTGGACATAATTATTGGAACATTTCCCAAATTTTGGCGAATTTTTAACACCACAAGTAAACGTTAAGTATCGAAAATGACTACTGGAA
>JAUELI010196811.1:0-10475 GCA_031471325.1 Catablema vesicarium
CACTTTGTCTGCTGCGACCAATCAATTTGACGAGTACCAAAGTATACACTTTGCTTTACTTTTGTTCTGTTATTTACATGATAACATATTCTTGCTCCAACTAGCTTTTTTTTTAAAACTAGTATAGCGATTTGCGAACGCAATCATGTCATCAAATGATAGTGAAGAAAATGATGCTAATGGTAATGTTTTTGAAGAAGATAGCGGTACTGATATTATGGTGAGTATTGTATTGAAACAGCAATATGTCACCCTTTTTGTTTTGACATAAATGACATCACCTGGCCAGCAATGTTTTCTTTTTCTTTTACGAAACTAAGGTTTGCATAGGAATTGCTGTGTATCAAAAACATCAATGCTTCATGAAGGGTGAACCCTCTCTAGTGTCAAACACATACAATTACAAATTCACCATATATGCATATGGGAGTGAAACTCGTGTTGCCTGAAGTGCATAACATATGCGAGTTGACCTTTGTAGGTGGGTTGGTGAAATTGTGTGTTGTTACAATCAGTCCAATTTGGCACAATCTCAATTTTACGGATTCTTGTATTAAAATTCTGCTAAGATTGGAAAAAATTATATATTTATACAGTATGCAACTTAGAAAAAGTTCATCTAACTTCCCTTCCGTTCAGTCATGATATTGCTAAAATTAAAAAATTTCATGGTATGTTTTCAACATTCAAAATTCTAGCATAGGTGGTGATATTTGCATCATGATCTTCAAGTTTCTACAGTCTAATCACAGGTTGTCTGGTTGTATGCTGCTGCCAAATTGCCGTACAAAAAAAAAATTGTGAATCACATGTATTTGGTCAAAAGACTTTTTTATACTAATTTTTGTAATTTCTTCAGGAAAATCATCAAGAAGCGATGCAATCAGAAGCAATTCAATTGGTTTTGAATCTCCAAAAAAGTAAAGTACCTCAGGTAATAGTTTAGATATTATATTAATTTATTTTTGCTACCTATACTACAGTACAATATGTATGAAATTTTACAAAATTCTACAAAACTTGAACAATAGAGAGGTAATTGTCTTGAGAAGGTACTGAAAATGTATGGAAACTTCATTTGCTACAATCAAGTATACTGCATCGTGCTAAAGGAAACGAAAGCAAACAATTTATATTTTACTCTGAAATAATGAACTTTTTCATTTAACAGCCTACCTATTATGTTATTTATGTTATTTCCTATATGTATACTATTGCATGTTCTAGTTTTTTTTACTCATTTTTTTGCCTGCATCATCTAACCTTCATAGATTTCTCTTCGCATATAAATTACTTGAATCAGTAGTGGTACAGTAGCAGAATAATGTTGAAGCTAGTTGTATTATATATATGCTGTTCTTATATTTTTTAGTGTCTAGCAGATTAAATTATAAAATTTGCTGCAAATTTTGCTGGAACTTCAATTGAATGTACAAAAAGTGTGGCAATCAATCAAATAATATCAGAAGTTGGCAATGAAGAATTGGCTGAAAGAGTTGAAGAAGCTGTAGATCAAATTAATAACCCATTTCTTGGTCTTAATACAAAATACATGCAAGATAAATTCATGGAAGAAGAGTTGTCTATACTGAAGGCATAGGAAATTGTGTTATGAAATGTACTGTCACATGAAGTAAAAAATGGCATTCAGAGTCTTCAGCAATTATCAGAATGTTCTATTTTCATTTCAGTTATTGAAACTCTTCAAAGAATGCTATGCAATGATAAATTAGCAAAAGTTCAAGCAGTAAATGCGAACAGTATCTACTATGACATATTTGATGGTTCATATTTTAAAAAGCAACAAAATAGAAGTCCTGAATTTTACATTTAGATCTTCCAAGATGCTGTAAAAATTTGTAATTCATTAGGGAATAGGAGTGGCAAGCATAAAGTTGTGATGCTCTATTGGACTCTAGTAAATATTCCACCAAAGTTTTGGTCAAAATGTTCTTCTATTAATTTATTTGCTATGGTTAAAATAAAAGGAAAAGAAACTCACCCTATTGATTGTTTGGGATTGACTTCAACAAGATTACCTCTACAGATATTTGAAAATCCATATCAAGGTAACCTTTAAAAAACAAAAGGACTTAAATAATTTTACAGAGTTGGTTAGAAGTACTAACTAGGATTATTGTATAAAAATATGAGAAAATCTGAAAAATAAAGGAAAATCCACTGCATTGCCTGTTGTGGAGAAGAGATGTTTGAGCATATGAATCTATGTTCAAATATCTCTCCTCCATCAAGCTTATTCTTACTTAATTCGTTCCTTGAAAATACCAATAAAGTAGTTTCTATTCGATGCACTAATTGTTGATGAGAAAGAAGATAATGATAGTAAATTTGAGGCATAATAGTCATTATGGATATATTTGAAAATGATAATTCGTTCAGTGATCATAGTTTAATCCCAAAGCATCATTAATTGTTAGAGATGCCTGATACGATTCGGCTTTTTGGTCCACTTGTTGGATACTGATGTATGAGATTTGAAGCTATGCACAAAGTTTTTAAATCATTTGTTTATGTGGTAACTTTTCAGTATTTATCTTCATCGTTAACAAATAAATATCTTAACTTTGTATGTGAAGATTCTGAAACCACAGAACATGCTATTTTTGAATCTGAAAGAATCGGTGGCCTTGCACACTTTATTATTATTATTAAAACCCCAAACATAACTTACTGACCAAGACTGTACATGAACAGTAACATGATCATGTATTGATAAAGCAAAAGGTAAAGGTAAATGAGGTCAAAAATAACCCACTGTTTTTATTGTTCTACTTTGAAGAGCAGCAAAAATTATAAATTTTGGTTTTCACTGCATTCAAAAATACATTTTTTGTTCATGAGATATTTCAATTGAAAATTCGCTAAAATGACTTCATAGCCGTGAAATCCAAAAATGGTCTTCAATGGTCACTAAGTATATCAACTTTTTTTTTAATTTTGTTTTTTCTAACCAAAAGAATTTGGTGTTCTTGATATCCTTACCAAATTTTACTTTTGTAGTTTTTCTAATCAAAGTTATTAGTTTCAAACATTTTTTGAACCTGTAAATGACGTCAAAAACCTATATTGAAATATCTCGAAAACCAAAAATTGATTTTAAAATAGTTTAGAGTGCATTTTTCTATTTTTATTGAATCTTGCAAATGAAATAAAATGCAGAAAATTTTTTCACAAACCTCACTTCTCCTTAAAGATAAGTGCCTGAACTCTAATATGTTTATAACAGTTCAAAATATGACTGTGGCTATATCAAAAAAATGCTGCAACAAAACAAAAGAGCGGGATTTTGAGATTATAATGCCATTTTTTCTTAGTAACATATAAACTGCCCAAACTTCTTAAGAGACAAAGACAAAGAAATAAAAACTAGTCCAACTTTAAATCAAGTTCTGTTGAATAAGTTTGAAAAGCCAATCAAATGGTGTTAGGTTAAATGTTTTGCAAAATTTGTTGCACTGGTGTGTCCTTCCAAATGCCTTAATAGCGATTTTAGACATGTTTCCCACACAAAACATCAGTTCATTGTTGCTTACTGGGTTAGCAGGAGCTATTTCTGGATCACAGAAGATATGACCACATCCTTGAATATCAGTAAGTAGCCACTGCTGCTGACTCAGTTGGAACGAATAATGTGCAAAGGTTTCTGTTTTTCTGTCAAGCTCTTCGTCCCGGGATGTACAGGCACCAGTGTTGTTTATGTACTTGCAAAAAGTACCAGAGATAAACTCTTCAATGGTAACAAATTCTTCAACACCATCAGTTGAAATAAAACCAAAGTAAATATTGTTAAATATAAATGATTCTCCACAATTAGGATGTTTTGATGCTTCATTTGCACTACTTTGATTGTTTACATTTCTGGAGTTTGTTTCAACTGCTCAATACTTTCTTTCACATTTTCATTGTAAAACTTTACTACCCAAGATTTTCCTCTGAACTTACCCCTTCGATTATAAAATTAAACGAACTATATTCAGACCACACTCGCTGATGGAAAATGTCTTAACTTATACTTCTGTTGTTTTCTTTTTCAATGCACAACCAAGACCTATCATCGATGAAAGAGATAAACTCTTTTCTACATTTCTCCTTTTCAGTACATTGCTTAATACCACAGATGAAACTGGCACTGAAGCAGCATCTAACACTTTTGCTAGGTAATCCTTCAGGTTGTTTAAATGGTTGTTGCATTAATAGACGTGTGCTAAACAGGCTCGATAAAGCGCACATAAATTAGGTTAACATTAGGTAGCTGATCAACATTGCTACAAGACAGAACACGATCCATTGCAAGAACATCACAAACAGAACGTGTTACTGCAATATCTATTGTAGAATAATGTGAAACACAAGCAGATTTAATATTTTGAATGGTGAACGAAGAATGGTGAAACGGTACGAACTCTCTAGCACCTATGGGGCTGAACTTTGGATTTTTTCCAGTAGTTTAATCGCTGTACGGTCAACTCTTCTTCTTCTATGATGTTTTGTATCTTATTTCCGCTACCACCTTTGGGAGTCACATTTTTTGTCTGCTTTACATCTCTCTGATATTTTGAGCTTTAACTTTTCCCAATCTGGATTTTTTTATATATTTTTTTTATAATAAACTTTAATCTAAAAGTCAATTAACAAAATATGAACACCAAGTGTAATCAGAATGCAGGTAAAGTAATATATAATATGTTAAAAATTGAGGAAGGAAAATAACTTTAAAAAAAAATCAACTATGTCTTAGAGCAATATAACAAAAATCTACTACGTGAGCTATTCTCAATTCTCAAAATAATACAATAGTTCTCTAAAACTATGAAATGAACAGTACATAGATTACGCAACAAATTACATACTTTACAGGTATCTTTGCGACAGTACTGTATGTCGTTTAAAATATGGAGGTAAGTACCAACTTTTAAGAAATGAATTCTCTTTGTACTTTTTGGAAGCATAAACCATTAGGATTAATTAATTATGATAGGCTGAACAGGCAATACTGCATTGAAGTAAAAACTTTCCTAGAAAGGTTTGTATAACATAAAGCATATATAGCATAAGAGAAGAATCATAAATTTTTGTTGTGACTCTTAAGAATTGTGATAAAAAGTATTTCGAATATGGACTTAATACCACTTCACTTTACCCATCTCTCCCAAAACA
This sequence comes from Catablema vesicarium, assembly GCA_031471325.1. NCBI lineage: Eukaryota > Metazoa > Cnidaria > Hydrozoa > Anthoathecata > Pandeidae > Catablema > Catablema vesicarium. The sequence goes on from JAUELI010196811.1 coordinate 5,179, forward strand.
AAGGTACAGCGAGTATATGCGCTACTATTGTTAACTGGAAGACGTCCAGTTCTTAAATTCAGTGTGTGATGACAGCCCAGAGCATCATTCCTAATCTTCTCATGTGTGTGCTTTCCTGTCATCTGAGTTGGGTTTTTTATTCTGAGTAGCTTAGGGTAAAATAAATAGAACAAAGTGATAGCAGCGGTTACTTCATGTAACAACCCATTAAAGTAAATATGTGATATGCTCACTGGTTAGAATTTGAACGGTGATTACACAGCGTTACCACCATACAATGTTTGTAGAAAGATGAACGAAAAAGTATGGTCGCTATTTTTGACTGTCTTTGTTGTTATTTTACCCCTATAATACTCAGTTTAGCCTGCACTGTCTGGCATATATGTAACTGGATTAAATGTAATTGGATTGGAATTTGTTTAAAATCCTATACGAAGAAAAACGACTCCCCAACACAAAATATTTATTAAAAAAACAAGACAAAAGTGTGTAACCTGTACCCAGTTTTTGTTTTTGTCCAAAAGGCCAGTTTTACTCTAGCACAATTACCTTGTAATAAGGAAGGATGCTTTGCCATTCTTTAAAGAGTCTAATCTCTATAAATAAAACATTCTGTCATTAGACAAGTTTCATCATTTCAGCTTGCTGTTTTGTTACTTCCTCATATTACCATCATCATGGAGAGTGAGACATTCTATTTACCCCACGCCCTTCCTCCTTACTTCCCACCCCTGTCTGGGATATGTAGCTACAAGAGAGGATGGCGTTTTCCTGATACTATTTACCCCACGCCCCTCCTCCTTACTTACTACCCTCTGTCTGGAATATGTAGCTACAAGAGAGGATGATCGTTTTCCTGATACTAGTCATCCTTATAGATGGTGATAGGCTAGTTAGCTATTTTCTATTTGCGCACAGCTAGCTAGCTATATTTTGCACCATTCTGCCTTGTTTTGCAGCAATAAACTTTTGCAGTTTGGCGGTACTCAAGAAAATGTTCGGTGATATACATAAATTTTTTTATATAAGAAACTATATAAAACTATATATATAAGAAACACAAGTCTGGGATTAGGCAAAAATAAAGAAAGAGTTAAGAAACATGGCCAGGCTCAAAGTCTCCAACAAGGAATATTAAAGCCATTCAAGTAACAGAAAACTTCTTGATTTTATAAAATAAAATTGTATAAAATGTCAAATATAAAAATTGTTAAACGAATCTAGGACATTTTATATCGCAGTATACTGTAACCATAGAAGGAAGAAAGGAAACAAATTTAAGAACTAGAAAAATTAAGGAACAAATCGGGAAAAATTAAGAAACGCAGAGGCTGAAGCCAAAAAGTGTGTTTCTTATATAAAAAAATGTGTAGTGTCTTCCGACTGAGTCTAATTTTTTTAAAAAAAATGCAGATAATTGAACTGGCTGTCCTAAAAAAAATTTACCGATTGTAGCTGAAGTTATAAAGTTTAAAATAAAAGCAGTGCAGAGGTTGCTTGTGCAATATGTTGTGATGTTGACCCTACAAAATCGCTCACTATTTCTTGAGTAGATTGTGATTCTTGTAAGGTTTCTTGTAAAGTTTGGGTGCATAAATTGTGCATAAAAGTGTGTTAATATTTAAGTATTTTTAACTCTGGAATATATGCAATGTATGAGTTTATAACATGTATTTTTAAGCTGCTTAGAGATTTTAGAAAATAATACAAAAGAAAAGCAAAATTCAAAATTATACTAAGGGTTCTATTGTTTTTGTGCTTATTCTATTTTTTATTATTTTTTATCGCAGTTCGCAATAATTTTGACATTTCATGGGAATAAACTTGCCTACTTTCTTTACTTTGCCTTTTCCTAATGCGGTATTGCTATTTTTGCGATTTGCCCACATGTTTATTTTCGGACTGCCTATCTATATTTGCTTGCAAACCCAGGGTTCCACCCGACTCCAAAAATCCTATATTACTGGTGGTTGTTTAACCAGAGGGTGAGTACAAAACGACTACAAAACGATATCTTTCGTTCAGGATAATAATAACTGTTTTTTTTAACATTGAGTGAAACACAGAGCACAGCTTAGTTTTATCGTTTTATCATTTTGCAAATCATTTGAAGAAATAAATAAATGTTAACATATTTCTATATAACTTCCTTAACGTAATGCATCAGTTAAACCCCTCCTTCTTTTAAACGCCTTCTTTCGATTAAATGCACCCTTAAACACAAAAATATTAAATAAATACCTCCCTCTTTTAAACGCCCTCTTTCTAGAGGGACATTTATTTTAAACATCAGCAATCATCACCTAGCAGCAATAGTAGTAGTGTACTAAGAAACAGAACTCTTTTTGGTCTAAAAATAAGATTTTTGGTCAAAAACGGTTCCTTCCTCTCTGGAAGTTCCATTTTATTGATGTTTGATTCCGTTATAGTTTGGTTTTTAATTGTTTTTCTGACTGATTTGCAATTCGTATATCTTTTAATAAACGCCCCCAGCGTTTAATCGATACATTATGGTATTAATTAAAATACTTCATGCTACCTTGTGGATTAATTTTTGCGAGGATCAATTTTCACGAATTTTGAAAATTTGACATAAATTCGGGAAAAGAAGTCTTAGGTGTTCACATGTATTTTTAGGTAATCCACAGACTTCACATAACGTAATAATCTAATAATAATAATGTCTTGTGAAATGCAGTACTTCCTGTCATCATTCATAAATTCCCTAGTGAAATTGCCGACAGAAGGAATTCATTCCGCCCGAAGGCATGTAAATTCAAGTTCAAAGAAACATAGTACGCACTGAAGATAAATATCACTGGTTTGAATTCACTTCAGGTCTCATAAACAGCCTCTGATCAGGAAAAACCTTTCGCAGTTTATAATAATTTGGTCATTTCCTAGCAATAACTTTAGCGTTTGAGCAATTGTACCGTTTTTTTTTTTAAGAATACAGTCTCAGGTCCAAAAATTCAGTTTAAGTTTATTTCCCATAAAGTAAAAGTTAAGATTCGAAATTAGGAGATGATAGGGTTATTTTCGTTATCGTAAAGCAGAAAAAACTTCTCTCGAGACTAATTTATTCAATATTCAATCAAGGAAACTTTATTCAATTAAGGAAGTTTTATTCAAGGCGCCGCGTATTTAAAACTTTTGTCTTGATACTCACTTTCTAAAATTTATGCCTAAAAATTCACTCGAGACTACCTTATTTAATGAGCGACGATATCAGTTAACAGGTTTGTCTTGAACCACGGTCTTTAAAATTTACGCTTGAATTCATGTAATTCATTAGACATTGTAATTTTTTAATATGAAGCCCTGGGAACATGGTTGAACAATTTTTTAGACAAGGAATTAGAGCTGTAATTCATTGGACATCGTAATTTTCTAATATGAAGCCCTGGGATCAAGGTTGAATAAATTCTTGGACAGGGAATTACAGCTTTGAGATGCCTTTCTCTAAATTTCGAAAAAATATAACAATTCCAATAAAAGTAAACCACAAATATTAGGTATCATGATTTTATGTTTTATCAAAGAAAATTTATGTACAAAATCAAAATACAAGCCATATCAAAATGTTCAAGTCTTCAAACGGGAAAAAGCATACTCAGCTTTGTTTTGACGTCATAAAGTCAAGGTCAAAACGACGTTATTTTAACGTTGCAGAATGTCATGTGCCCAATGTATTTCCAGATTTTAATCGTAAATATACTTATAGTGATTTTTTTATAAAAGCTAAAAACTATAATAAAAAAATTTGCCTTCTTCGACCATTAAATTGATTTATATATATAGTAAAAAAAGAGTGTACAGATGAACTTTGGAGCAAAGTTCATCAGGAGCGCAGGACAGCTGTTTCGACCTGATTTGGTCTCATCAGCTGCGCAAACCCGATGAACTCAATTCAATGATGATGGAAAGTCATCAAATTTGCTCTAACTCGGCTTGTGGTTTGCAGAGAACGAAGACACGGCAATAACTTTTGTTATATACTATATATCGTCTTTTCATCCATGTATGGTGAGGTTTCCTCCCTCTTGGTTTGAACTGTACATTAGTTTCGAAGGTTTTTATTTTTACCGTGTACAGCGTCTTCAAATTAAGTTCATCAGGGTTTGCGCAACTGATGAGACCAAGTGAGGTCGAAACAGCTGTCCTGGGCTCCCGATGAACTTCGCTCCGAAGTTCGCCTGTACACGGCAATAACTTTTGTTATATACTATATATGGTCTCTTCATCCATGTATGGTGAGGTTTCCTCCCTCTTGGTTTGAATGGTACATTGCCACCAAAGGTGGTTAAAGGGATTTTTCCTTTTAGTTTCAAAGGTTTTTATTTTGACCGTGTACTTTAAACAGGTTGTTGCTCACTGGAGTAAATCACTAAAATAAGTAGAATGTTTTTTTCTACGTTTCATTCGAAGCAAGTTTATCATTCATCACTATTGTTCCTACGCTTAGTAGGCAATTTTCTCATATCATTCACGTCTAGCTTTTGCCAATCAACTTGATGTCAACGGGTGTTACCACGCAAATCTGATATTAGATCGGAATGCATGACATTTAGGGCCAATTCTTGTCGTTGAAATTCGAATAAATTTGGGTTTTCTTTCAAGCCACCTCGACGTCTCTGCCTAGCAAAATGTTCCTCCAGAGGGTCTTGTGAAAATTTTTCACTTAGAATAAACTTTACACCTTTTTCTTGAAGAATCAACTTTCCCAATTCAATAAACGATTTGACTATAAAAAAATAATATATTATCATAATTTTACATTTTTAGGGGAATGGTGAAATGGATCAATTTCCTAAGTTTATTGTAAACAGTAAAATTAAAAGATGGTGGGTGTCATTTGCAGTTACATAGAGCATTATGATCACATACCTAAATTAACTCCTCTCTTGTGCTACAGATAATATTTCATTGCTATTTTTTGTTAAACTCAAAATTCAAGTTCTTACTTGTTATATTCCAGCTGTGTTCTGTTTCAAGACCGATACATAATTTATTTTTTCCTTCTTGATTCAAACCAACTGTAGCATTAGCAGCATCCCTCCAATTTTTCAGGTAAACCAAAACTTCTGCTTAAAACTGAAATATAAAAAGGCTTTGTTGCATGAAATTTAACAAATTATTAAATCACACCGACGTAGGAGTGTGATATGTTGGAACGAGATCCTATCTGACGACTATCTTGCCACTTTTCGCAAAAATGATGTAATGTTATATTTAAAAATGGCGCATTTTAAGCGATGTTTTACGAAATAATGTTTACATAGCTACGAGGTCGAGGG
>JAUELI010196921.1:0-10472 GCA_031471325.1 Catablema vesicarium
GTTAGAGCAACGTTCATTCGAACGTTGCTCTAACGTTATTTTGCTGACTTTGAGCAGGTATTTGCCCACTGGGCAGTACCATATTAAAATTATGGTAACAATATATAATGTAAAGGTATAAATTTAGGAGGCATTAAGTATCCAAGGAAAGAGTAAAAATAAGCAAGGTGGGAGAGTGATTTTTGAGCCTACATAAGCTACATAGCCTGAACCTATGCTCAAAAGAGCCCTCCCAAAGTTGGTATTCAGTTATTTACAATGTGAAAGGTGACTGCCAGTATCAAAATTTTTCTATATAAATAATATTGATATGAAAGATTCTAGAATATATCATAGCCTTGAATACTTCAATTTATAAATCACATTTTAAGGTAGTATTATCCTCAAATAGAAATGTAAATAATGACTGTGAGAAAGTGTTGTTCGAAAAATAAATTCCCCTTATTATTAGACATTAGTTTATTATATAGAGAAGTGTAGCACACCACGCATATAAGTTATTTTTTTAAAAAATGTAAATAATATATACTAGAGTTTTAAATTATTTATCTCACTTTTAATCAAAAAATTATTTATTACTGTCTTGTATATTCTTTATGGTAATACCTTTGCCAAAATATTTTTGAAAAAATAATGTGTAGGAAAAGAAAGCATCACCAGATAAACTAAATAAAAAGTGGATATCTTTTTATTTTTAGATTTGTATTAGTTTTTAATTTTTAACAAATATAATCAAAAAATACAAAAATAAAATAAACATATAAAACAATAAGGTTCTAAAACTGTATTAGTAAATAAACAGAAAAACCAATGAGGAAATGTACATGTAAACAACACAAGTAAATAAACATAAATATAAATATTTTTATTCACACTACACTGATTGTAAAAGAATAAACTCACACAATATGACATTTTTTTCTTATGTACAAAAATAAGTGCACCTTTCAACTCCTCAAAGAGCAAATTTTGAATACACAGTTTATTAAAAAATGAAAAGATTTCTTCGAGTGCAGGCCATACTTTATAGAGGCCATACATGTGATTTTCAGAAATTTTTGTCAATAAGGACACAGTGTGTGCTATAGGGTACTCCTATTTGGAGTCATTTTTACCCTTTTTTAACATGATAAAAAGGGGATTGTATTATATTATTGCATGCTGAAAGGGATTGGAATAAGCGCTGAAAAGTAATATTTCAAGATTTGTCATGATGGTGGCATCGCAAATGATAAAAACTAATTAAAAAATCAACAACTATATACATTTTGTTATTTATGGGCCTTGTTTAATACACTAGAGTTTTTGTAATTGTTTGGTGATTTTTTGTATCATTCATGAAGTCTATTAGTTATTCAATTCAAGTTTATTATATATAAATATCATATGATTTAAGTTGTACAAAATTTATGTATATGTTTCTCAAAGGGACCTACTGTTCTGTATGATCAAACATGTAATTTCTTGTTGCCAAACTTATTTTGTAAGTGTTAATGGATCTCATGCAATTGATAAAAAAAATTGAAAACATGTTTACCATTACACTCTTCCACTTGACTTGATTCCTTTGATTTACAATTTAATTCTCACACCAGTCCCCAATGTCATTTGACATCACAGGTAAGGAAATAAACAAATATCAGTAGTAATCTTCTTCTAATATTTTTAAGAAGTTTCTTTCTTTTATTTATATACAAAAATATGTCACAGTACAGTTAGAGTTATAAAAAAAACTAAAATAAGTTCTTCGTTGTTAAAAAGCACATTATTTGGTAACCTACTTTCAGGATATGATATAGATCACCAGGGCGTTAGGCAGAAAATTTCCTAAAAAGCTTTTTTGACTTCAATTGGGACATTGTCCTCTCTTGGCCGCAGGTGTATTTTTTTGGGGGGGGGAATTCTAGACCCTATAAAATGGCTATTCATTCCAGCATTTTCAGGTCCCTTCTTTAACATTACTACAAGCAAATTTTAGCAAATTTTGCTTGTATTATCATTATTATGTTGGAAATGTGTCTGTGAAAAGTAATTCAGTCTCAATATTGTTGAAAGAAAAAATCAATTGGGAAATGCCATTGAACAGCCTCGCGGACACCCTAGCTAATACCCTGATCACTTACCTGTCCTCTGTAAACTACGTAAGGATGTAATAGGACTCGGGAAAACTGTAAATGTTGTCTTGATGAGAAGAAGCGAATTTCCGGAACAACATTAGAATTTGCGGTGGTTGAGTATCGCATGTACAGTATATACTGTAAAGGTAGTTAGAGTCTTTATAAACTATGCTAAGGTATTTGTTATTATGTATGTACTAAGAAATTTTGCAAGATAATACTCCTGATCATAGAATCCCTTTTACAGTAACATTTTGTATTTGAAATAAACTTAAATCTCTAACAAACCAACATTTAAAATTAAACATTATATACATTTTTATCTGAACCAAAATAAAGCTATCTGGCTATATACTAGAGCAAAAAAAGATTAGGAAATATTTAGCTACATTTAGTAGTTTTTGAGAATGGGGTTGGTGGTAGGTTGCACAAAATAAATTGTTTTAACAATCGATTTATGTTATGTTAGCTAGTTGTGCTTCTCTATCTCTAGCTAAAAGTGAATATAATATACTACTAACCACTAACCTTCATATTTATATATTTCAATTCCATAGCCATCTTGAAGTCCATACTTCCATGTACCTTCATAACTAGCTCTTTGATTTCTTCCAATTTGAATAATTCCACTTCCATGTTTATATCCATTTAACCACTGACCAGAATAACATTTTGTACCCATCTCTTCAATACCGTATCCATTTCGATGGCCTTCAGACCATTCTCCTTTGTAACACATTCCGGATGGCCATGTATAAACACCAGAAAATTCAGTGCCGTTTTTCCATAACCCTTCAAATTTTCCTAAGCCTTTGGGTCCAGTACAAACACCAAAACCTTCTGCATGGCCATTTTTCCACTCACCAACATAAAATCCGCCATCATCAAATTCAAATCTCCCCCCACTCATGCTTGAAATAATATGTAACCATTTATATAATTTAAGATAAAAGCAACAACAAAATTAATATATATATATAAAAGAGGTCCAAGATTCTAGTGTAAAGATTAACCGTGTTTATTTGAAGTTTTGTAGAAGCAATCGGTGTCGAATGGTGGTTGTGTTTTGTTGTGATTACGTATATGCATTATGGTCGTAAAATTTATAGCTAATAAAGTCTGCGTGATTCTAATATATAGCTTAAAGTTTGAAGTGTTAAAGGCTAAAGCCTAAATTACACGATCAGATTTTCATATTTTGAAACAAGAAACCCTGGGAACGAGGTTGAGATTTTTTCTTCGTGGTAACAAGTCTTATAGATTTCAAAAGTAGGGGGCTGAACTGGTTGCTAAGATATTCCCAAATTATGCCCGCTCCCTCCTCCCCACCACCATAGTTAGGGGGCGAAGAAATTTTTTCACTCTCAAACCGCTATTTCGGCGCTTTTGAAAAAAAAATGGTTAGTTAGAAACATTTGCATAAAAAACTAACAAAATAAAATGAAAAGAATATCATCATATCAATAATACTGTGTAGTCTTTTAAAACCATCTAAAAATTAATCGTCGTGTGTCATGTTTTAGAACAAAACTCATGCTACGTCAGTTAACTCCAAATCATCTTGCAAAATTATATATATCCACGAATATCCAACCATATCCGCGTGTAAGGTAGACTTTTTGAAATAGCAAAACAAGTTAAATTGTAGCATTGGCTTTTTTTTGAAAATAATGATTAATTTTGCTGTCAACCTCTTTCACAGGACTTCTTCTTTCTAGAAAAAAAATTCCCGATTTTTTTCACAAGAGAAGCCCTAGGAACGAGTTTGTTTTCGTGTATTTTAGCCTGTATTAAAAACTAACGAAATATCTACAATATACGGACCAGATATACGCAGCAAGTGCTGTTCATTTTAAAAAAACTGACGACTCCGTCAAAACTGGCCTACGATCGAATATATTTCAATTTAAAATTTAATTTAATTAAATATAGAGACTTTTAACCTTTCCGTCACAAATATCCCCCGAACTTTACTTGTGGTGTATGTCTTGCGCCGCTATTCAAAATATACGAAATTTCAAACTCGATCCCAGTGCCTCTTGCCTTATTATTATTACTACGATTGTGTTTTTCACAAGGAAGTCTCGTAGCCAGGACAATTTCATTCACCGAATGTGAAGTGACTAGAAAATTCCAATTTAACTGAGAAGAATGAGTACTAGAATACTAATCAAAGTGAAAATTGCCGACACTACAAAAAAACATTTAAATGCTAAATATATTAGGAAAATATCAGAGGTAGTTATTAGATAATTATAATTTGACCCATATAGATATAAAAGGGATTAAATATATTTTAGCAGCCCGATTTACCCGACCACTTTAGCGGTTCAATTTACCTGACCACTTTTGTGCCGAAAAAGTCACGAATTTGTAGTCATTTGCGCAGTAGCTAAGATAGATAAGATAAGAAATTTTCTTATCAATAATAATCTTTTAGATAGAGATATTATTAATATCAAGGATTAATATAAAACTTATACAATGTATGTATAGATTTTTACAAGGCAAAGTTTTCTATAAGTAAAATGCTACATGTTTTAGAATTTTTAGTAGCATCTTTCAACAATCATCAGCCATATAATGTATTTCTTATTTCTTATTTCTTATTACTCAGGAACTTAAGAACGTTTGAGGATTTTTATTCATCATTTTCAATATTATTTTATGTAAGGAAAGCAACCATCTAAGAACGAAACAAACATCAAAGTCCGAATAACCAAGTCAGCAAAAACCTGTTCAAGTCCGTAAAATAACCTTGTAACAAACGTACACGTGCAATGATTTAGAGAGAAAATTCTTTCCCCTACCGGCTAAATATGTGGACTAGGACTGAAACACCAACCGAAATGTGTAGCATTTGATGCACAAACTCTCAAAAAGTTACCAAAAAGTTACGAATGGCCAACAAAAGCGTGCCAACAAATCATCACATTTCATTCCCACATTGTTAAACATCAATTACAAATCGCTAAACTAAAAAGCAGAGGACGTTAGGAAAGAGTTAACCATCACTGCGCAAAATCATGACGTATCCATGCCCTTATAAATCCCGTGTAGCACCATATTTGGACTGACCAATCCAAATACGGTGCTATACGGGCTTTATAAGGGCATGGATACGCAACGATTTTGCTCAGTGCATGCTTCAGAAGAAATAAAACTTCAAACAACTACCCCTTTCAAGAAGAAAATAGAGCAGGTAACTGGTTAACCACGATACTAATCAAAGAACATGGATTTTTCCGAGAAACTTTTTGGGATATTCCTTATCTCAAATATATCATGAACCATATTCTATATATAAAATCTCCATTCAAAGTCAAAATGCATTTGTAACCTTTTGTAACCTTTTACAATTGATCATGATCCTCTATCATCATGTCCTAAAGTTGGGTATATCCTTATAAGACACAACGAAATATGTAATTTTACTTCCGAAGTATACTGAGTGTTATCACGACGATGTTCATTTAGAACCAATATCGCTGTTTGGGGAAGTATATCCAGCTAGTACCCTTGAAACCGATGATGCACATGTCGATCATCCTCCTTTTTTTCAAGAGAGAAGAAGACCTGGGAACGAGGATGCATGTTTATGTTTCAGCATAAGAGGAGTCTGGAAAAATGGTCAGATGGTGTTTTCTCACGCAAGGGATTTTTATCCTACTTTCAAATCTTACCTAAATTCAGAATTATCTACTGCCTAAAAGGTAAACAAACAAGCCAAGAAACGTGTATACAAACAGTGTAGTTATTAATGACAGGTATTTTTGGCTACAAAATTTTACTATTCTATGTTAAAAATCGCCATGATAACTTGTCTTGGCGTTTTTGAAATTGATAATTTCCTAATGTAAAATTTGTAGAAGAACATCTTCAACTAAAAATTATTTTCGAAAATGATGTCATTGTTTGTCTGAAATGACGTCACAGGCCTCAAAAAAACTTTTTTTTTTTTTTTTTTCACTTTCCTATAAATATTACCCACCCAGCAAAACCCAATTTTTCATTGAGGATGTTCTTCTACAAATTTTACTTTAGGAAAGTATTAATTTCAAAAACGCCATGACAAGTTATCATGGCGATTTTTAGCATAGAATAGTAACATTCTTAAGGCGAAATACCTGTCATTAACTACATAGAGAAAGAGCTCTGTCTGTCAAACTCGTTCCCAGCGCTTCTTCTCTCTTGATGTTTTAAATTACTTACTAAATTAAAAAACACGCGTAGAGAGAAGAAGCACTGGGAACGAATATGTTCTGTCTGTATCAATGTACTGTCACAACGATGAATAAATACTTTTATTTATAATATTGTCATAACGACGAATAAATACTTTTATAATATTGTCATAACGACGAATAAATACTTTTATAATATAAAAAGCTCTATAATTAGTACGCAGTCTTAAAAACACAACAACAATAGAAGAAACTAAAGATGATCAGACATACAAACAAAGGATGATCAGACATACAATGGGGAATGAGCAGACACAAATAGTATAAAACGACGTCAAATTCATTTTTGAAGATGCGACATTCAAAGAGTGAAGACTACTTTCAGGGGATTAAAGTTCGCGGATTTCGCGGATTTTGACCTCATTCGCGAAATTCCGCGAAACTAAATCCAAACGATAATCCGCAGTGTCGTCATCCGCGAAATTAAATCCCCGCGAAAAAATTGAAAAAAACGCTGAATCCGCAAAATTTTACAAAAATGTAGCAAAAACCTCGAAACATAAATAAACAAGGGGTTTATGAATAACAGAACTAAACATAAAATAAAACATGTCATCTTATATTAGAGTAAAATAATGAATATACATCTTTATTCTAAGGAATTTTTTTTTATAATATGGTATTTATACTAGGTTTTTCTTTAAAATCAACCATTAAAAGATGAATATATTTTGCATCTATAATCCGCGAAATCCGAGAAATTTTTGGAAATAGCCCATCCGCGAAATTAAATCCCCGCAAAATATCTAAATTTCGCGGATAGGCTCATCCGCGAACTTTAATCCCCGCGAACATTAATCCCCTTAAAGTACTCCGTTAGTCTAAGCCAAAATAATAATAAAAGCTGTAATAAATTGAGTCAAGAAGAACCTTCAAGCAAGGAACAGCTATCATTATATATATATTTAGAAAATTGTAATACGTTATAAAAGAATGAAGAAATGGCTTTTATGCCCATAGTAAGTATTTGAATATTAGTTATCTTTGAATTTCCTAAGGCTTCGGACTCTTCACTCTTGACTCATTGACTTCTATAGTAAAAAGCGTATTTGGAATATATTCATAATTAAGATACTCGGTAAGATAAATTAGTGACTGGTTATAAGTTTAACAGGAATAAAAAACCGGTTCTTAGTACATTTACTCTCCTAGTATTTTCATGTTTTGATGGTATGAGTGAAAAATGTTTTTCAATTGTTTAGCTGAAACTGCTTAAGAACGATATTTGCCATTTAGCATCGTCATGAACTGTTAAAAACAAGACTTAATTTTCATCTCATTCCATCCTGTCTTCAGGCCCACTTAGCTCTCGTTAACCATTACTATAACATTGGATAAACTAAGCGAAAGAAAATTAATTGCTACAGAATCAGAGCTAAGACGATATCAATGAATAAGTTGGTTTCGTTTACAATTCTTTGCACTTCATTAGCAGCATACCCTCCACAGTGTGGACTGTGTAGTATTGCCTAGGGCTAATTTTTATCATGTTATGATATTTACATGCTTTTAGATACGATGACGTAGTATATTTGTCCACATATGGAGCGGCAGCCTTTCGCTATAGAAACAGGCTTTTATAAAGTTAAAATATAGTTCCACAATTATCGGGACAGTGATTGTAGGTCGTTATTATAATAAAAATATACACTGGACCTAACACAGAGCCTCGTTGGACACCTGACAAGCTTATCACAGGAATTTAACCGAGAGAGAAAAAAGCATATATTGACGCCTATAGTTTATCATCCAACCTCGTACCCAGGGCTTCTTCTCTCTTTTAAAAAAAATCGGATCCGATTTTTTTTAAAGAGAGAAGAAGCCCTGGGTACGAGGTTGGTTTATCATCATCATAAACATCTTTTCGTAAATAAATTTACATGATGTCCCACATAGAGTATACAGATACATGCATGACATGACTATGATTATAATGTATGTGGATGTACATGTGATGCACATGTGAAGTGATGTACATGTGATGTGATGTGATGTGCATGTGATGTACATGTGTGTACATGTACATATGATGTACATATGATGATGTATATATATATACTTTTTTTTTATCGAATATTTTTCACAAAAGCCCATTGTAAATCATAAAGTACTTTTTTGGATGTTTTTCAAATATCTTCTCAATGGAACAATAATTTCTAATTTCCAATAATTTTTATCCTTATTTGTGAATACCATAAATCCTTTTTAAATTGTCTGGAAAAATGTAACCTCGTTCCCAGGGCTTCTTCTTTTACGGAAAAATGCTGAAGTAAAAAGTTCTGCAATCCATTGCTCATATCATAGTCACAAGATCATAGTCTTTCTTGTGACTATGCTCATATAGAGTATATACTCAACAAATCAGTGGAAAATCGAATAAGCTGGGGAGCCTTGGAACTACGCTGCTAAGAAGCGAGGAAGCTACAGATTTTATGTCTAATTGATCTAGGAGAATTTGATTTAGGAATATATTTTTTTATCTAGGAGGTAATAGCAGGGTGATTTCAAGAGTGGTTCATGCCAACCTCGTTCCCAGGACTTTTTCTCTCGTGATCAGTATAAAAAAGAGAGAAAAATCCCTGGGAACGAGGTTGGGTTCATGCGGAAATTTTGGATGACGATGATATAATAATTTGCACTGTTCCGCATGTTTGACGGTTTTGTTGAAAGTTACAACAGTATTCTCAGGAAGGAAGGGGTTAATCTTTTTATCAAACATTTACTTCCTTCCACAATTGTAGTAAAAAACAATATAAAATACAGACCAGTACATTTTACAGACTCAACTTTAAACTAAGATATCTCCAGAACGGAAAAGAGCGAGTAATTGATTTGATAATAATAGCAATCATATCGAAGTCAAGTCGAGTTAATTTTAGGATGATTTTACTCTCATCTAAATGCAAACACAGAGATGCTATATTTAAATTGAACAAGGAGGAATTGTTAGATGGTAAACTTAAATTATAAATTACTTTGTATGCACTACTCGCGATTTGCAATTAAATCCACCCCCAAAAAATTCCTTCGATCTACTGTAGAGTGCTACTTACTATATGCATATGCAAGAATATTTGTCAGAAAATGGGAGGAGATTACAAGCAAATTAATTTTCACATATTTATTTAACACCACTAGTTTTCCGCAAAAGAAGACTATGGTTTTATTTGCGATACATAAGGGATGCAATATCTTATGTATAGTTACGGTGTGATATGGATTTAATCAGTTAGCATTATCGTGATTCGACTGTACATATATCTTTTAACCATGTAAAAACGTAAAAACGATACAGTAAAACTCGTATAAACTACTTTACGTTATCTTGTAAAGCTTGGGTGATATTTATAAATCTGGTCCTGGTTTTACAAATGCAAAAATGTACTATCCGCGTTCGATGAAAATTTTTGAGGGAAAAGTTCGTTCAAACTTCGGGAATGGAATACTCAGAATCAAAACAACAACAAAACGCAGCGCTGATTCCATCTGCACATGCCAATCGAGAAGTAAAACTTGTCAAAGAACGTAAACCCCGAAGAGTAATATTTAAATGCAGATTGTGCTACAAAATATTCAGGAGCAAAGCTGTGTTTCAAGCTCACCAGGGACTCCATAAGAGTCATAATCAAAATTATGGAAGTTTTAGAATATTCTGTTGCCGTTCATGCGGGTCCAATCTTAGAGGTTTGGCCTCTTTTTCGGAGCATCAGAAAATACACGAAGAAGAAGCAAAACAGTTCACTCAACAACAACAATTGATATGCTCTAACCAATATGAACAAAGGAATGATATTCTCACAGGTGTAGAGGATAGCCAAACAGCACTATCATCGGAAGTTATAATTACAACTTCTGATGGAAACTTGCATCTGGCAGCTGGCCCATCACCACATGTCGAAGAAAATCAATGTAGAAATGAATCAGTCAATGAGAGTGGTAAGTTTATCTTTTGTGGAGATTGTCTTGTGTCTTGTGTTATTCTTTAGAACTGAGCTGTGTGGGGGCATTACGCTCGTCCTAAAATGAGGGTGCCAACTCACCGAATACCCCC
The DNA here is from genome assembly GCA_031471325.1 of Catablema vesicarium. Lineage (NCBI taxonomy): Eukaryota > Metazoa > Cnidaria > Hydrozoa > Anthoathecata > Pandeidae > Catablema > Catablema vesicarium. The sequence continues at coordinate 10,413 of JAUELI010196921.1, forward strand.
GTGTATTTGCGGGGTCTCACGGTGTAGAAGTCTGATTAGAATTCCATGGATACACCGTAA
>JAUELI010197031.1:0-10470 GCA_031471325.1 Catablema vesicarium
AAAAACAAAGGGTTTGAATAATAGAACTAGTCTAAATATAAAATAAAACATGCCATCATTATCTTAGAGTAAAATAATGGATATACATCTTTATTCAACGAAATTTTTTTTTATAATTTAAAATTAACCAATAAAAAATAAATATATTTTGCATCTATAATCCGCGAAATCCGCGAAATTTTTTAAAATAGCCCATCCGCGAAATTAAATCCCCGCGAAATATCCAAATTTCGCGGATATGCTCATCCGAGAACTTTAATCCCCGCGAACACTAATCCCCTTAAAGTAATTGTAACATGGTTTACTCATGTTCATGGTTGCAGGACCTTTTCCTTTGTTTTTCATTGTTTTCCTGTGCTGCACTAAGAGTCTGGGATGGTACATTTTAGGAGTAAGAGGGAGTACCTTCACGTCAAAGTATGTTACTTCCTTTTACCCATCAGAAACTTGGAGCTGCAACATCAACACAAATACAGCCACATTCGATATACATCGAACTTCCAGGGGACCATGCAAATGTTCGAGATAGCAAATGTTCGAAAAAATACATTTTGGCTTCCTTCCTATATTCTACATTAGATATTTTTCTCAGCCGCTCTCCCTTAGTTTTTTGTTTTTTCGAGATTTTATATCTTCAGAAAAAAATTATAAATGAAACAGCGATGAACATTCAAAAGTGCCGAAGGGACCGGAGAAAGTTTGATCAAGATAGCCGAGTTCAAGATCGCGGACGGATTTATAATGTAAATTACTGTACCTGTACGATAGTGAAAGTTCGAGAAAGCGGGCATTCGAGATGACGGATGTTGACTGTACGTAGAGGATGATTTTCGTAACTTGTTGATGTGTTTTTTTCTGTAAATAACATTGATTTGTTCCATTATAATAGTTAATACGATTCCATTCCATAATTCTTAATTTTTGTTTGGTTTCATATAGATGTTGTTAATTAATTTCTATTTTTTAAAAGAGACGGGTCTTTACTTCTATTTTGGTAATTAGAACTGTCCGTCTTATTTTTGACAGGTATATTATTGGAAAATTGGAATCGAACTACAACCTCATTTGTGGGACATTTAGATTTCCAAAGCAGATTGAACTAGGAGTCAAACGCAGAGTCAACAGCCAAATCAAAGATGTTTTTGAAAGAAGCTTTGAGCTGAGAATTCAAAGTTATCAATTTACATGACATAGAAAAATGGATGCTGACACGAATTCGAAGATGATGAAAAAGGTTTTTGGAAGAACAATTTTGACACCGGAGATCTATGAACTTTCTGCTCTGGATTAGGTATAAAACAATGCAAACCAGAATAAGTCCAAACAATATACCAGATCCCTTTTTTATTGGTATGGCCTTTAGCAGCCAAATGAAAAAAATATTCCAGCAAAACACAATCGAATATAAAGATTGCGTGGAACGATTTGATTACTAACCACCTATAATATGAGACAAAAACGTGTGTATAAAGCTTACCCACAACAACCGATGATCGAACTCACAGGGGTATTGCTAACATGAATGTTGAATGAATTCTCGATATTTATGTTATGTCAATAAAACCAGTTATAATAAACTATTTATCTCAATTTTTGGTCAGAATGGACATTCCAATCACATAATTGTGGTCAAATATTTTATTTTCAAAAATGACCTCATGACTTTTCATTTTTCCGTCATGGGAAGTCATATTCAACTGACATTTGAAAAAATCGTCTGTAAAATTGCTGACGTCGTATTTTCTTCTTGAATTCAGTATGTCACTTCAATGTCTATCTTTAGTTTACTGAAAATTACAAGTCATTTCAATGACTGGTTTCAAAGTCATGGAAGAGTTTACTCAGGAATTTGTAGGTTACAAAATATGCTGACATAGGGAATTTATTTTATATTGTATTATCAAATCAGTTATAACGAACTAATTGACACAATTTTCTGACAAAATGGATATCTGGACCATATAATCGAAAGTACTGTAAAATATAAAGTGTTTATTAAAGGATAGTGTGTAAAGCAAAGAAATCACAAATTTTTACTTTTTATTTTATTTAACCATTTAGACCATTTTTTTACATAGAATTCAAATATCGAAAAAAAAATTTAAAAATTCAATTATTTTCTGAATAATGTGCGTTGCTAATTAATTAATTGTTTAGTTTTAGAAAAAAAAACAACCTTGAAACTGTTTTTAAGAAGGTTCATTTTTGAAAATACTATTGAACTTTGACGAGCTCCAGGTCCCCTCAGTTTCATCGGAAAAACATAAATTTGGTATTTTTGGAAAGAGTAACATCTCGCGAACCAAAAATTGTCTCATTTTTTGTTTTAGGACTTAGATCTTAAAATATAGACAAAAATGCAGACCAGATTAGGCATTTTACTATTTTTTTTTGCTTAATTAGTGGTATTTTCAGAATGAAAAAAAAAATTGAAAAAATGAGGCAATCTTTTTTAATTACAGGTCTGCTAGATACAATAGCACAAAAATTGTGCTAAAAAAATAAAACTGAAGGGACTTGAAGCTCGTCAAAGGCAAAACTGCTAAATCGACTTTTTTAGCGATTTATAATGTGTTTTTTTCGAAATCTAACTTCGCAGGTGTATATCAACTAATATTGTTGATGTAGTGTCTAAATTTCATAACATTTCAATGAAAATTAAAGTTTTAATCGCCAAAAAACGAAAAGCTGTTTCTTTGCTTTACACTTTCCTTCAAAAGAATTTTTCAATTGCCTCAATTTTGTCTTAGTGAGGGGTACTATTAAAACTGCTGAAAAAAATTTTTGTTAACAATTTTCAATTATTGTTGACAACTTGTGATAAAAAAAACAACCAACTTTGTTCCCAGGGCGTCTTCTCTTAATCGGAATTAATCACGAGATCTACAAATAAGTAATGTTATCGAGACGGCGCTGACTTGTGACTTGGTGGAACCCTTCAGTATGAGTCTTCGTGTAAATTATTTCAAAATGTTTATAATATTTAGACAATTAATAAATATGAGAAATTCAATAAAATAAATATTTGATGAAACCCCGAAAGAATATTTTGAAAAAATTGGTAAACGAGCATTTCTGAAAAATATTTTTCACCTAGGAAAAGCAGATATATTACAACAACCTCGTTCCCAGGGCATCTTCTCTCAGAAGAGAGAACAAGCCCTGGAAACGAGGTGAATATTGCCATAAATAACTATATCGGCAGAGTAGGAGCGTATGCTAAAAGCACCAGATAAAATAATCAATAAAAGACTACATAATGCAATCAAACATCCTTATCACGAAGCTCAAGGAAATGAAGCACAAAGTGCAAACTCATATATGTCATGTCACGTGTTACAGGTGGTTGATAATGCTAATCTGATGATGAATAACGAGCTTAGTTAGAAACATTACAGTAATTATTGGTATTTAAGTGTTGTAGTGATATGTTTACTTACTTAATCCTAACTCTAGAAACAACATTTTAAGAACAACTACCTCTACTGAATCAAAATCATAATTGATCCATTTTGCATCTCGGTCGCATCTAATAATTATTAGATGCGAACAAGATGCAAAATGGAACAAAAAAGGAAATTGTTCATTCCCTCTGATAAACATTGCTGGTGCTGCAATCTTTTGAAGCAGAAAGAAAGTCCTAGCCTGAACCGTTTCAAAAAAATTATAAAGTAGGTACAGTTTCAATCTTTCCCTTATGTTTTGGGCCAAAATAAATCGCCAAAAACTAGTAAATATTTGCTGATTCAAATAAAGAAAATTTATTTTCGCGAGAATTATTTTTTGCCAATTTGCAAAAATCAAAGTTCTCGCAGGAATTTAATTTCGCGAATCGTTTGTATTCAATATTTTTTGTTGAATTAAATTTTTGCAAATCAATGATAAAAGTTTGCAGTTACAAAGGTAAGATTAAAAATACAACAAGGAATATAATTTTGTTCATAATACACGATTTTACTATGTCAGATTCTGCCGTAAAATTACATTTTGTGTGTATAAATTTAAATCTGTGTTACAAAAACATAAAAAAGTAGATACTGTTAATCACCTTAGGGAATTATGCTTTGTTTCAGTAATCGTTTTTTATTCCCTTGTTGATTGATTTCAACTTTTATATCTACTTTTTTATGTTTTTGTAGCACCAATTCAAATTTATACGCACGGAATGTAATTTTATGTCAAAATCTGACATAGTGAAATCGTGTATTATTTTGCGTGTTATTTCAAAACCTGTTCTTCTATTCTGACCTCTTCTGCTTTTTGTAACGTCCATTCTGGGAAAAAGTAAAGTAGCGCTTGAAGTCTTCAAAAAGGGGGGAATTTTTTTTCGACTTTTCGCGTGAATTTAATTTCGTGAATCGCTTAAATCAGATATTTCGCGGGAACTTAATTTACAAAATTGAGTCCCCGAGAATTTTTTTTCATAAGGTAACACTTACTACTTTTCTTACTACTAACCGCTTTCCTTGGCGAAAGAAACACGTGTAGTCATTTCTCTTTTTGCAAATTAATAACCACCGTTTTAAATAAATTGCACCCACGCATGTAAATAATTGGGGAAAAACAATAATAATACGGGGAATGAATTTGCAATTATATGACATTGCATGATATATGTTATTTAAATATTGCATAATTACAGAAAACTAATTATGTTAATTTTTCACAAACTCCTTTCCCCATAGATGTGGTTGTCATCCCAGCTGAACATGTCACACATTTTCCATTACCTTCATCCTTTTTATAACTACCCTTTGGACATGGATCACATCCATATCCTCTTTGGTGGGGTTCGTGTCCAATGGGACATTTCTCACAATAGTACCCAACCATCCGTGGTACGGAACCAGATGGACACGTCTTACACGGATTTCTACCATCGGCTTTCATATCAATCACATGATTAAAATACTGCTGATTATTGTGACAGCATTTGGCTGCTACCTGCATCACTTTTGGAATATGTTGTGATAAATTGGGAGCATTTTGTTTCTTTATTTTCCAACAGTATTCGATTTTGGCTTTTAAATAAAATTTATCCACAGGAACTGGCATAGGCAACTTGATAGGACTTTTTAAGGATATTTTCCAGGATGCAGTCAACATGGGATAGATAGGACCATGAAGATTGCCTTGATTGTTGATGCATATGTGACTGAATAATTGTTTACAATATGGAACATTATATGGATTAGATAGAGAATAACCGCATTGTCCATTATGTTTTTCGTAATAACTTGACATGATTTGAACACCATGTTGAAAATTAAAGACTTTGTCATTTAACCTGTTTTCAACCAATTTGATTTCAGATTCGACGATATATTTATTACTAAGTTCAGATGGTGGTACAAAGAGCTCAAATCGCTTCAAAAAGAATGGTCCCTGTGCTTTCATACTTGGCAAAATCCATCCATTATCAACTAACCATTGTTGATTTGGTATTTGGAAGTTTGATGAACCATCAGATAAATAAGCTGATGGAGAATTGCCTCTACTGTACAATTCAACAAGATTTATGGTACCATTTTCCAAAGTTGTGTTGAAAATAGCAGATGGTATAGGTACAGTCACCGACTTTGTTTGACATGTGTTGCACGTGCACATGTCAGTATTCTGGTTATAGTTAATAAGAATGGATGGATCGTTATCTGGATTTTTCTTCATTTTTTTGCAAATGCTCTCCTCAACACCATGATTTTTATAGTAAATTTGAGCACACATATGTTTTATTAGAAGAGCTTTGTGATATCTAATCAACAGTAGCGATCTCCATTGTGTTATATTTTTGTCCAGTTCATTGTTCAAATTACTATTCAAAGACTTCACTAATACATCAGAGCCACTTTCAGCAAGTTTGGCACGAGCTATACTTATTAAATCTGTGAAAATTTGAGCTTGCATTGTGTTAAACATATTGAATAAACTGCCAAGTACCTGTACATTGAGATTAAGTCTTGGACATGTTCCTTTCATTATTTCATTTAATGCTGTCAATGATCCAACGAGGTTCTTATGAGTATTGATTACACCACAAGCTGAATTGACAAAATCTGTTAAAGTAAAGGTAAACTTGGTTAATTGAGATGTAAAAACAACTGGACGGTATTTTCTTTTTTGTACCAGGAAAGATTCGGCATCTTGAATGGTAAAAATTCCATTTTCCACCGATTGAAATATTCTTTGAATTTCTTTATATGCATCTTCATTTGTTTTGTAATTTGTTTTAGCAGTTTTGGTAACTGCTTCCAAATTTGGTAAAAATCTTCCCATCGCTAATTGCAACACTTTATTCTTCCCAATTGCATTTTGAATTTTCAAGATAGCAGTATTCGTTGAGAAATCTTGCTTGCCAAACAGCCATGCGAATGGATTCACGTCCATAATTATATTAGTTGCAAATTGCGTGATGTATATCCCCATATCAGCTTTTAGAAGTTTGAACGCGATGTTTAATAAATAATCTAAATCATCTTTTAACTCTTCTTGCATCTTTGTTAATTCCGATCTCACCATTCCAAGAAATCTATTCATTATATTCAAACTTATTGTTGCTGTTTCTTTATCAAATGTTGCGAGATTTCTAAAGTATTCTGCTAGTCGTTTTTGAGTAGCACCAATTCTACTTCCCAAATCATTCATCTGGTTACGAACATCACCAAAACTTTGTTTTAAAAATTGATTCTGTAGAAGGCCAGCATAATTTATCTTAGTTTGTAAATTTGCAATGCTGCTATTAGTGTTCTCTCCCATATAGTTTCCAGCTTCTTTGAGGAATAAAGATAATTTACAGTGTTCTGAGTTGTACTCAAGGCTATGTGGAGTGCAATTCCATTTTCCACATTTCTTAACGAGTTCGTCTTTAGCAGCTTGAATTGAGTTACTTACTTCAGAACTTTTTCCTTTAAACTTTAGAAGTTGAAGAACATTTATTAGCTGGCTATCATTGCAGCCAATACATTTAGTGTAGGCTACACCTAGTTTGCAACTTTTCACTTTATCATATTTACAAGACGTAATCATATCTTCGTTACCATTACAATTAACATTGGACATAAAAAAATCTTTAAATCCAATTAACAAATATTTATTAAATGGCAAGGATTTGTTATTGCTTGTCAATATAGTTTGTGCTTTGAAGCCATGACCAAGTAATTGCTTACAGACAACAGTAGCATCTTTAATGTTCCATCCATCGTTACAAATAGGGCGGTCAATAATTTCTACAGCTCCTTTAAATTTGGACTTTCCCTCTTTCAATGTTAATGTGGTTGGATCTAAACATGTAACACCAACCGCATCATACTTGTAACTACAATTTCCAATGGTGTCATGAGCGCATTGACCAAGATGTTGTTCAGTTCCTGTACATTTAACATTATTCATGCTAAAAACAGTTTTGTATCTTCCGAATTTGCTATTAGACCAGGGAATTGCTTGCGTTTGTTCAGAATAGCCTAGTGTTCTACATACAACTTTAGCATTTTTTTCATCCCAAGTTGTATCACATATCAACTTATTTTGAATTACCACCGTGCCGTACGCTTTACCAGTACCTACAATAGGAAATATAAAAAATTGTTGTCCAATTATACTTATAGTAAGTTCGTCTTACAACCAAATAAAAGTACAGACATTTCCCGAATATTCTCGAATTTTCTACAATACAAGTGAATGTAAAGTGCAGAAAAATGACACAAAGATGTCCCAAGAGATTTATCTAATAGTAATACACTTATTAAGACTTAGTATATTAGGTCAGCAATTTACATGTTTCTTCGCTGCTTGTACTAGCCTGTACCAGGCTGTACCGGAGTCCCCAGGTATAATTTTTTTATTTGCTTGTTATGATTTTCAAGATTTTCCGATTTCTGTGCATGTAAATTTCAGGGTTTTTTCACCAATTTGTCTGTCCTTTTTTGACTTAGATTGTAAGTTAAAGTTGTTTCATTTGTAAAGGTAAAACATAAAAAACACAAGAACAGGCGTAAATGCCAATATCAAATGTGGAACAGAGATTTTTGAGCTGAATCTATGCTCAATTATTATTCATCCACATTGTTTATTAGCTCTTATATCTAGTCGGTTGCTGCGAGATAAGAAGAATAAAAGAAGTCCAACAATATTAACCTTTTAGTTTCTAACAACAAGGAATGTTTTTACGTACCAGAAAAAACAAGCGATGTTCCTTTTATAATTTCTTGATCTGTATACTTGTCTGTTATTTTACATCCTTTTTCATCTTTCCAATCACCACAATCGTTGATACCGTCACATTTGAAATCTTTTGGAATGCATTTCCGTCCTAATGACTTGCACCAGAACTGATCTGATTTACATGGGGTTTGACAATACTGTGTACCTATCAAATTTGCAGCACACTCCATATTTCCAATATTCTGGAATCCACACGAACAAGCGCGGCCTTCTCTAAAATGAAAAATGTAAACTGATGCATTGTATGTTAATTTCATCCATGATGTCATTATTTAGTATAACCAGTAATACTTAACTATTGGCACATAATGTTTTTCAACCCTAATCGGGTTGGGGGAGGGGAGGCCTCTCTAGTTTATTTACGATAAAATATTAAGTAAAAACGATATGAAACAGAAATTTTATGACTTTTTCTGAAATGTTACAAGAATATTGAGGAAAAAAAAAATTGGAATTTGTTTTGTATTTTAGGCGCAGGGAGGTAATTCTCAGCAACACGTGTGCCAAAAAAACATATGGTGTTTAATTTTTTTTTTAGTTGAATAAATATACCAGTTTTCCAAATAATCACCTAGCATGCTACATATATGACAAAGATATAGCTTTTACCTTGCTGAAACCGAAATAATTACTTTAAAATGGCAATTAGTAAGATTAATGAGGAATATAGTTTCACAAATAGCACTTCTCCTTGTACTTCCTCCTTCTATTTTGCTTACATTTAATTTTCCTTCCATTATTTATTTTTTATTGTTTCCGACTGCGAAAAATAGGTAAAAACTAAATATTTAAATCCATATTTCTAACCAAAGAAAAAGTGTTCAAATAAAACAAAGCATAACCTCACTTAATAGACATTTGACATAATGATTTCTGCACCCAGTCCCAACCACGTGATTCAGCGAATTCTTTTCGTTCAGAATAACCACATGACGTTTCTTCGCAACATTCATGACGTAATTTGAGAAAATCTGGATCTGTATTTAGAAAGTTTAACGCATCATTTTCTTGTAAGATGATATCACGACTTTCTAGTGAGTCAATGTCAAGAAGTATCTAAAATAATAGATTATTAATAATAAGTACCAATCACTGTGGCAGAGATTTTCTGAGCCTTAATCAATAATCTCCACCGCAGTGATTTTTTGCAATCATGTCGAACACTGAATTATGATAAGAAAAATAAATATTTAACCCTATTCCTTCCCTATTAACTTTTATTTTTTCGGCTATTTTTTGCATCTATCTAATACCATTATTTATTACTTTCATGATATATTTAAGAATGATTATGGACTCTGAAAATAAAACTTTAGCAAAAAAAAAAATTTCCACCCCGTCTTGAGAAAAAAGCCATAACTTCGAAAACAGGACGTGGTTCGACATGAAATGTTACATAGGCATCTCACATAGGTAGAAACTTAAAGTCACAAAATTTCAAGGAATAATATTCAGCATAAAAAAAGTTATTGCAAAAAAAAAGCAAAACTGGGAGGAATAGGGTTAAGCCGAAAGTTCCATTTTTTCATATGAAAAACGTTTTCTCGATAAGGGTTTGATTTTCTCGACATGAACTGTACTGTACTGTTGCCGCATAGAGCAATAACCAAACAATCATATGTACTACCCACGCGTGAATATACAACTCGATAGTTATGAACTTAAAAAACTACTTAGTTAGATAAAGTGGTCAATATAGAACCCTTTTCTTGCCAGTTAATTATTAAAGGTATACTGTCTGCATATTATCACGATCAGGGTTGCCATGATACCACACTGTTAAACAAAATTATTTTCCCTACGTCAATGTCCGTAAGAAAGTATTATTCCGAAGAACCTGGGCACTTTCTTCACTCTTTACCCCTATCGCTATCTAATCTTAGAGCATTATCTCGGAGACGTTTCAAGCTGGAAATGATTGCATAAATAAATGTGGAGCTGTGATTTTTGATTTCAGGATCTATAGCCTGAATCTATATGCTCAAAAATTATACAGCCTAACGTTTGCGTAGCAATAACTCTCTTCTTTTAACCAGGCTTATTCGCCCCTGCAAAATCAGGCGAGGGGGGAGGCATTGTTTCCTCCCTTCATGAATCTGATAGAGATAAGCTATGAACATGAAATTTGGTAGGCCAGAAGCCTTTGATAATACCTACAAAAATCCGTAATTTGTTTTCTCAAAAATGGCCGCCATTATGCGACACGGCGGGCAAATCGGGATTAAAAACGCGACATTTGTTTTTGCGGACCTT
>JAUELI010197142.1:0-10468 GCA_031471325.1 Catablema vesicarium
TATATTTTTTTATATTTCTCAAAATGGGGGGGTCATAATAAAATGCTATTGGGGGTTTAAAAAAAAATTAACATTGCAAATTGACCCCTCTCCCCCCTCCACAATTAGGCATAAAAGAGTACATGCAATTGCTTAACATGCTTTAAGATGTCAATTTTGCAGAATAAGTATTTGTTAGGCCTACAACCAAATCCTAACCCTATACCCTACACCCTACAAGGTTACTGTAATCGTACAACCTAACCGTAACCATATCTCTAAACCTAACCCTATCCATAACCCTACCCTAACCCTATGCTTCTCTTGATGCTTAGTCAGGAATCCCTTTTGTTAGTTTTGGCTAACTGTTAAGAGCCATATTCTGTAAAAACTTTACGTTTTGGAGATATTTAGGAAGTTGATCTCTCAGATTTTGCTGAAAGTGATATATATTGTAGATGTTATGGAGATAACATCACATGCAATTTTTTTTCTCGATATAATTCACCGGTTCGGATTTTACAGTCCGTTGAAAAATTTTTCACTAAATTGCAAATTATTAGCCTGAAAAATGCTTAATATAGTTAAATAGTGTGTTCATTCCTCATATATCATTAGAACTTATAGCCTTGACCAGAAAAATGATGAAAAATAATTTTCTAAAGTAGGTGTGGCCTCATCAGTGTGGCTTGAACTCCCTCTCAGAATGCAATTTGAAGTTGCACTAGTCTGTAATCAGGTTTTTGGTAAAGAATATGCAAAGTATTAGCTTATAACAAACAAATTGAACTTAGTTTTCTGATTATATGGATGGATGTAGAGATTTAGACAAGAAATTCAAATCTTCAAATGTCAGCATTTCCAGAAATGACCACGCCCAAAATTGTCAGCCAGTTTGCCCCCTGTGTTATTAGACACTTTTAATGTCAATTTTTGTAAGGTTCCACCATTTTGTAAGAATAGTTCTACTTGTTTCCAAAAATTCAATGCCTATAGTGTAAGAAAATGCAAAAAAATATTGTGACATCCTAAAATGCCTAAAGGGATCGCATTCACTTTTTGTGATTTTTAGCATTTTGCGTATTTCCTAAAAGAGGTATTTTTGGAAAAATTTCCAAGTATAGGCATGCCAGATATCAAATTAAAGCAAATTTTGAGGGGATCTCATTTCTAGCAAAGTATGTTAGTGATTCTTCATCACATACATACATACATGCATACCATGCATACATTCAATTCGACCCAAACATATATCAGGTTGGATGTTATATATTGACACCACAAAATTATTAAGTATAGAGAACATGTCCAATGTATTATAATTTATTTGAATGTATATTTTAGAAAGCATCCAGACGACGTAAATGTTTGATGAATGTTGATGCAACTATCATTAATGTGGAACAGAAAGAGGCGTTCAAAAAGTCAGTTGTATCTGAAATGATGTCTTCTGAGGAGGAGAGAGAAGATGAGAATGGGGGGAGATATTTAGAGTTAGGAGACCTAGTTGGCGTACAAAAAAATACCAAAGACAGTTGAACAAAATTGACAGAGTATACAATCAAAATTCATCAAAAAGGGCAAAAGAGCAGATGGTCAAAAGGGAAATTGGTGAACATTCAGCATGTAGTCCACCAAAGACCCTAGAATATGGATATGACATATTTATTAGTAAACCTTAGAGTCATTTTATCTAGGCATAACGGAAAAGTGGGACCTGGGACCCTAAATAAGCGTTAAACACGCTAACTTCCCATAGGATTTAGACGATGAAATTTGGCAGGTAGGTACATTGCCTTAACTGAATTGAAATTATATGGCCTAAATTTGGTACTGATTACATCATAGTGACATCATGGGTCGTTTAAAAACGCCAACTTCTCATAGAAAACAACACCTGATTAATCAGCATTTTTCTCGTGCTCAAAGTGATTGCATTATTATCAATAAAAGTGAATAAAATTTAACAATATTCACATGTTTAATATTAAGAAAACCTGTTCAAAGTCGGCATTTTTCTAACTTTGAACAGTATTCGCTAAAGATACTCAAAATATCATCCATTATCTGAAACAACCGGAGTGCTAATTTATTTACAGGACACTTGTGCAGTTTGATAAAATACTAAAAACTGAACTTTCATCGTTAGCAATTTTAAACGACCTATGACATCACTATAACGTCATCGGTACCAAGTTTAGCCTATATAATTTCAATCCAGTAGAGGTAATGTACCTACTTGCCAAATTTCATGGTCTAAATGCTATAGGAATTTAGCATTTTTAAACAACCTATAATGCCATTACTACGTCATCAGTACCAAATGTAGGCCACAATTTCAGTCCAGTAAGAAAATGCACCTACGTGCCAAATTTCATCGTCTAAATCCTATGGAAAAATCCATTCCAATTTAGATCATTGTATTAGGTTTGTGTTTTATTCAAAGTAGTTTTTGGTTTGGAGTCCTGGGTCCCACCTGAAGGGTCTCAGGTATGAAAGGTCCTGGGTCCCACTTTTCTGGTATGCCTTTTATTTATTTTTTATTCCATCGCCTGAAAGTCTCGTTTTGCCTAGTTTAAAATAAGTACAACATTCTCAACTTTTGTTTACTTTTATCCAGTCTTTACTATTTTGTTTACATAATTTTAAAGGGAAACTAAGCCCAAAGCTGTTTTTCTGGTCCTGTGATCTTATTAAATAGAGCTCCCAAAATGCAAACAGGGGCTTTTTAAATTATTGAAAAAGCTTGTTTCATTACTGGAGTTATTTGCTTGTATTTTGTTCTGACACTTTTAAGCCCATAGACTTATATTTGGGTGAATGTACTAGTGACCATTTTATCTCAGAACAAATTGAAATCACAGCTGACAGAAATTTTGATATAGACAGTACAATTTCTAATATTTTGGTAGATATAGAGAAACTATTTTACGGTATATTGTACGTATATATAGCCAAAAAAGACATGTGTGTAATTAATTTACATTTTATCAAAAAAATTGTAGCAGCATATTTTATTTATCTTTTCACTAATATATATATATATATACATATATATTTTATTATATGTAACATATTTACGAAACCCTGTTTTTAAAAAAGAAAAAAGTAAACAAAATATTCTGTGTCTTTTCGATGTAGACTACCTGCCTTGATAGTCATAATGTTCTTATCGATATCGATATATTCCTCTTATTTTAAGTAACCTAGTGTTTTAGCGACAAAACGTACTGTTTCGATGAAATTTGAGCCTATAACGGAATGTAACCAAGTTTGGTCTACGTCATATTGATTAGCATTGTCTGTGTGCCGAAACATATTGTTTCAATGACATTTTCTACTGTGAACGTAAGGTAATTAAGTTTTGGTCTGGTCTACGTCATATTGATTAGCATTGTCTGTGTGCCGAAACATCTTATTTCAATGACGTTTTCCGATTAGAATGTATGGTAAACAATTCTCAGTTTGGTCCACGTCACATTTGTTGGTGTTGTCTGGGCGATGTAACATCAAATTTGTAATGTTTTCTATTGGAAACCTGAGGTATTTCATATGTTTCAATATATTACACGTCAAGTTAAGAATATTGTCCAGATGATGAAACATCGTGTTTTGCTCATATATTCCATATCGAATAATGTGCAGAATTCCGTTTGACAACTCCAGATAACTCCCTGAACATCAAGATTACATGACGTAATCATGATGAATTCCTGATAAAATCTGTGACAGACAACACCTATTTTTGCGCAGTGTAGTAGCTATCAATTAAGAATTTTTATATTTAAACTGATTTGGTATACATCATTGATAGTAGTTATCAATTAAGAATTTTGATAGTTTAACTGATTTGGTATATATCATCGATAGTAAGAATTTTGATAGTTAAACTGATTTGGTATATATAATAGATAGTAGTTATCAATTAAGAATTTTGATGGTTAAACTGATTTAGTATATATCATTGATAGTAGTATCATTGATAGTAGCTATCAATTAAGAATTTTGATAGTCTAGCTGATTTGGTATATATCATAGTAGTTATCGATTGAGAATTTAAAATAATCAGCTATTATTATCTCTGGATCAAATGAGACATGTCAGTAGAAGAACCTGATCAATAAATTAACATAAATATAATACCCAGGTGTGTTATGTTTTTCTTCAAGTACTTATTTGAAATTTATTGTTGAAACAGCACATGAAGAATAGTTGACATAACTCTCACTCGTGTTGAAATACTAAATTTCCTTCACCCCAGTGAACAAAAACATGTTCAAAAGTCTGCAAAATAACCTTACTTTGAACAGGGTTTTGCCAATAGGGACACTTCTTTCAATTAATGAGATGAAAAAGACACCTTTTGAAAGAAGAAAAATACAAAGTCGCCTGCGCTCATATGCATATTTATATAGAACGTGACTAAAGTTCATTTGTATCAATAATTGGAATGATATAAAAAGTGACTAAAATTAATTCAAATGATATAAAACGTGATTAAAATTAATTCGAATGATATAAAAACGTGACCAAGATTCATTTGTATTAATGTTATAAAAATTATACGCACATTATAATACCCAACTCTATTAAAGAGAATGGCTGAAATAAAAGGAAACAAGGCATCACTTGAAACAATTCTTAAGTGGAATAAAGAAGTTATTGTATACGAAGATGAAAATATCAACGGAAAAACTTACCTAGTTAAAATTTGTTGTAGACTCTGCGCTAAACATTCAGCAACAATAAGAAGTGAGTCTTCATGTAAAGGGAGTGTTAAAAATTCAATGATAGCCTTTATCTCTGGGACTAAGTCTGTCACAGAACACCAAGTAGACTGCCACCTTGCAGGAGACTTACATAAAATTAGCATTCGAGAAATAGCTTTAAGATTATTCTGCAAACTTTGGACAAGTTTTTTGTTTACTGCGGGGATGGTATTAGAATAATTGCACAATGTAAAGATGTTTATTAAATTTACGGTAAAGGGAGGAGAACTCATATTTTGTGGAGGGTGTTTTGTTAAAATATTTTTCTCTCTTATTGTTTATACGAATATCTCAGTAAACAAAAACTTGCTCAAAGTTTGCAAAATAACTTCATAACAACATTTGATCAAACATTGTTCTAAGGTTATTCTGCGGACTTTGAACAAGTTTTTTTGTTTACTGGGTATGGTATTAAAATAATTACAAGTCGCAACAATTATCTTTGAGATAAGCGGATGAGTATTTGGTTAAATAATCTAGAAATTTATATGTCTAATTTATTCAGGTCCAGATGATGGACTTGCTGCTAAAGAATTTATCCACAGCCTAGTAACAGCGGTAAAATTGGAATGTGAAGAATTAATTCAAAAATCATCATTTTTCCCCTGTTAAGTGATGGCTCTCAAGCTCGAAAAACGCAAGAAGTTAAGGAACAACTCCTTTTGACTCGAATTGTACGAAATGGATCTCCAAAATATCTACTAGTAGATTTACTCAAACATGTCAGATTATAGTGGTACTGATGCTGATTCAATCAAAAGGGCCATAGATGCAGTTTTTGATGACACAGAAGGATCTATAAAATTGTCTTCTGAAGACTACAGACGGAAATTGATCAGTGCTACCTCTGATGGGGCCAGTGTAAATATGGGTTGTTATCGTGGAGTTTTAACACAACTTGCAGAAAACCGTGATTGGCTCGTTAAAATTCACTGCGTAAATCATCGTATTGAGCTTGCTGCTAAGAAAGTAGTGAACAATTCAGTTTATGCAGAAGTGGAAACATTGTATTTGACGATGTATTTTTTTTACAAAACTCTGGCAGATTTAAAAGTGAATGTAAAAAACTAGCTGAAGCTCGAAATGTGGCCTATAAAGAGCTACCAAAGGTTCATGGAACAAGATTCATTGGTCACAAACGAGCAGGTATTAATTACCATTTTGTTATTGAATTGGGCTATATTTCAAGAATCTTGTGAAAATGGTGCTGCTAATCAAGGCCCAAGAAGTTATAGTGCTTTAACTAGAGCTAAAATAATTGAAGGTATGCATAACCAATTTAGTAATTATCGGATGTTGTTGTAACCGCTACATACCTGGATCTGCTTGATATAGCAACCCCAATTTCCAAGGTATTTGAAACGAAGAAGATGATACTGCCATGCGATGTTTTGGTATCAGTGAAGAGGACAATACTTGAGCTCCAAGATTTGGCTGATGAAGCATGTACTCCTGATGAACACCTAGATTCGCACGTATCAGAGTATCAGGGGCTAGACAGAGCATATTGGACTGATGACTCTGATTATGGCGATACCCAACTCTTGAATTTAGCAGCACCCATGAATTTTGCCGGATTTGATGTGGATCGAGTAATCAAGGAATGGAAGTCATGCAAACGATTGATCAAAGCGAAATTCGTCAATCCTGAGGCGAGCAATTTAGAGATCTGAAAGTATGTTATTTCTAAAGAATGATCAGATTTAGCCAATTTAAGTCTGCTGGTAAGATTATTGTTTACGATCGCTGTCTCAAATTGTACTGTGAAAAGATGTTTCAGAGGTCAGAGGTTGAACGAAGTAACATCATCAATCACGCTGTTGAAATTTTTACAAGTAAACGTCGATCTCAGCAAATAGACCAGAACAACCTTGAAAAAAGAAAAATATAGGAAGAACCCGTTACAATAGAATCAAATGAAGATGATGATTCAGAGTCTGATTATGATTTGGATTTTAGCAACATAGTTTTGTAGATTTTTTCTTTGTTGTAACATTGTAACTACATATGTGAAGCAGAATTCTTCTTCCTTCATTTCATGTTTCACGTTTTTATTGAACCCCCTGGAATTTTTCAATTAAAAATCAACAGTGAGAAATTTAAGAAGACTGAAAAATAATTTATTTTAATAAGAACAACCACGAAGAAGTGTCAATAGAAATTAAAGAAATTTGCAATGTAATTAAAATACAGGGCGTCATAACTTTCAAAACAATGTAGCCACGTTTTTAGCATTTTACGTATTTACCAATTGTGAAAATTAAAATAAAACATTGCAGTAAACAAAAACCTGTTCAAAATCCGCAAGATAAGCTTAGAACAATGTTTTATCAAATCTTATTTTGCAAACTCTGAACAGGTCTTTGTTACTGGGGATAGAAGCCCGATAAAAAACACTCGTCTGTAAGTCATTCATTGAAGTGAATGAAGCTCTGATTCCCTACAATGAGCTGCAGTTTTTGTACTGACCCAGCATTGTTGCGCACTCACCTGCAGGGCTGTTGTATATCGCCTGTGGTTAGTGACTCTGGTACAAAGAGGCATTCAGGTTACTACCATAATGATCGATTGCATTCAGTTATGTCAGGGCATTTGAGTGTTAGCATGAGGAAAAAGAGCTGATCATAGCATAAAATGTTAAAAAAACAGGAAATACCCTTTGTTTAATATTAATTAATCAACGATAAAAGCGTGAGTAAAAGTATGCCCAATAACCCACTAAGAGTGTTCAGCGTTAATTAAACGGAAAAAGTAGCAATTCGAAAAATGTGGATCGCACGCCCAAATTACTTAAATTCAGTTGTACCACACGTGAGAGATTTTTTTCCTGGAATTGCCTGTAAACCAATTAAAAATATATTCTTCTTTTAGTATTGATGCAATTTGAACAACTTGCATCGGAAAATTTGTGACTGACAGTCCAGCCAAGTATGCAAATTGTCAAATGAAGAAATTCCGGTTCAAAAGAGAGGCAGTCCTCGTACTCGTAGCGATCAAAGATATTCCTGCAAATACAGAGCTCTGATATGATTATGGGGAGGACAAATCCAACTTGCCATGAAGAGCAGATATAAGAAACTTAGAACAGAACTGAACTATGTATTTACATTGGGAAAAAATTGGAACTTCTTAATAAACACTCCATAACAAAACACGATTTTCAAGCTATGAAGGCAAAATATAGAAGATTAAATTTACCCAAATTAATAAAATCGGTACTCTATTCTATTTTTATTCTTGAAAATTGCATTTAAGATTCTTGTTTTCCTAGGATTTTTATACATAAATTATATTAAACCAATATACTTTTGAATTTCTGTTTTCAGCTGCAGTCCAACATGCCAAGACCAATGCCAGTAAGTTTAATGTATTGAGTTCAATTAAATGTTGATGAAGAGAAAGCACTATAGTTTTTTAGTTTTTTCAAAGCTTGTTTGTTTCTCTATATGTGTTTTCATAGCTTTTATGATTATTAATAAATTCTTCAGCCTTGTCAAATTGCTGAAGAAGACACAGACCCAAGAGTTGTAAAAGCATGTACTGTTTCATATATATCAGAATCAAGAAATGAAGCTAGAAATCTACAAGTTTTGATATCTGCTTCAAGTCACTAAAACTAGTCTGCAAGTTTTTCGCCAATGTGATATTATAAGCTTTGCATACAAATTATGCTTTTCATCTGTTTTTTTTGTTTTTAAGTTTATTCATAATAACAAATTGTCTTTTGATAATAATCTAATCTAAATGAAAGCTTAATAAGAATAGCTACTGTACAATGTTTAATATATTTAGCAATGAAATTATGTGCTGCGTTTAGGATATTAAGATTACTGAAGCAGAAGATGAGGTTAAAGCTGTAAGATATTTTTCAAATCATTTTGCAGTTTTTAACTGTAAGTGTGATGGTAAATAATTGGTCACATCTAGAATGTGTATTAATATTTAGTGATCTATTAACTATTGTCTGACATTTCACCACATTTTGTTTTGCATTGTTACTCCAACAAAACCAAAGTGGGTTTCCTAGGAAATGAATTAGCTAGATTAAGTTGCATCAATTATTAGTAGAACTTTAAAAATTTAAAGGATGTAACATTATAAAGGAGAAAATTTATTAGTTTATTTAATCACAATTTAATATCTACTATGCATTAGATCAACTTGATTTTTTTAGTATATAAAAAATCCCTAAGATAAATGTAAATTATTTTCGATTTTTTGTTTTTTACAGTTGCTCATTGTGAAAATATTCATTATTCATGTCTATTACCAGGTTATATATTTATTTGTGAAATTTAATCATCTCAGCGTGGAGGAGGTACAGGTTTTTATATTAAAGACGATGTCGAATACAAAGAAAGGAAAGATATCACCAATCTCGACAAAACAATCAAACATCAGTAGATTGGAGTGAAAGGTAAAAATAAGAACAGTACTTACCTTCTTGGTTGCATGTATCAACCGAGTTTGAAGGAAGCTGACAAAAACATGTGGTGTGAAAAGTTTTACAACTTACTCAGTCAGATATATGTTAAATGGGACGCCGTTATTGTTATTACTGGTGATACAAACATAGATGTATTGAGTGACAAACCATTTGTCCAAAAATATCAAAACATTCTTGATACCTTCCACCTGACACAACATATAAAAAAAAACACTAGCATAATAAAACCCTTATCGATCATGTAATGAGCAACTACTATATGAAAACGTTATTATGACCGATGAAATAAGTACTGAATATCCGAAAACAAAAATTTGAACAACGGTACAAGTTTATCAGAAATGAAAAACTGTTTGACTTAAACAAGTACATAAAGGATTTTCACCAATTACCTTTAAGTATTGTTTTTGCAATAGAGGATCTTATTGATCAAGTTAGTATTTTGAACCAACTGATTACTGAATGCATTAGCTGACATGCTCCACTTAGAAAAGTTAAATTAACCAGACCACCAGCTCCACCAGAAGTAGATTGAAAAAAGGAAATAAAACAAACCAAAAAAAAACCTTCTTCAAGAAAGCACTGCTGTCAAAAAACTCAAAAGAAGTTTGGAACACCATTCACCGAATTTTAAAACCAAACTATCAAAGAATAAAAGCGGATCCAAAACCACTAAATGATCATTTCACTTCTTAGCGACAAAAGTTACAGGAAAAAGTAAAGAAGATATTGCCAATGTGCAGTCTCTTATTGAAACCAAAAATTCAACCAATAACTCCTTTACAATAACACATACAAATTATGACCAAGTGGATAAAATATTAAAATAATGATGCAATTCCGGCAAAATTTATTAAACCAGTAAGAGAATTAATTGCATCACCACTAACAAATATTATCAATAATAGCATCGATAAATCAATTTCCCCAAACCAATGGAAAATAGCACGACTATGTCCGATTCCTAAAGTAAATTTTACCGATTATGAGCAAAGTGTATGAAAAAGTAGTACTTGCTCAGTTATCTACTTTTATTGATCAGCAAAAACTTTACAAAACGACACAATCCGGATACAGGAGAGGTCATTCTTGTATCACATTACTGCTAAAACTTGGAAATGACATACAAAAAGCTATGAACAATACCAAAGTTACGTTATCCGTATTCACAGACTATAGCAAAGCATTCGATACAGTATTATTATTATTATTATTCTCGAATATTTATACAGGATAAAACCATCAGTTATAAACATATATACATATGAAATAC
>JAUELI010197475.1:0-10461 GCA_031471325.1 Catablema vesicarium
TTTTCCATTTTATGAGCCATATAATCCCAAGTCAAGTAAATTATAAAATATCATGATATAATTTTAATATAGACCCAGAGAAAAAAACTTGTGCTCCAAACGATGTGACCACAGTGTGAAATACTGCCGAATACGGTCCCGTATATTCCGGTATACGGATTGCGTATGCCTCATTAGGCAATACACAGTCCGTATATGGGAATATACGGGACCGTATTCGGAAAGAGCTTTTATCTTAACGTCGGGTATGCGACGTTGTTTCAACGTTGCGATTCGGTTAGTTGTTTCAACATTAAACAAGAAACCGCGGTCGGTTTGAAAAATCACACAACACATAAATCGAATATCAGGAAAATATCTTGAAGCTTATCATGATTATAAAGTAAAGTTTCTGATATGACTATGACTTTATGTTTACATATGTCGAAACCACGCTCAAATGTATGGTTGCTCAAATGTAGAAAAATTATTTTCATTCAAATTCAGCTTTTTCATTTACATTCAAGCATTCTCATTTTTATTCAAGCTTTTTTTTATTCACATTCAAGCTTTTTTCATTCACATTCGAGGTTCTTATATTTACATTCAAGGTTTTTTATTCACATTCAAGCTTGCTCAAATTCAAGGATTCGATTTTAACATTAAGAGTTGATCATTTTCATTCAAGCCATTGGAATCATCCACCTACCGGACTCGGACCAGTTAAATACCGGACACACTAGAAAAAGCAAACCCTGTATTTACCAGACCCTCAAATTCCAGGAAGTATAAGTGCTATGGCTATAAAATTTGGTACGCATGTTGTGTTGCTGTTGATGGAAGGAACAGAGTAAGAGCAAAAAAAAATTCAAAATGGCCGCCACGTTGTGCTGACGTCATCAAAAATGTTCAAAAATTGCTGATTTCTGTTGAAAAACTGACTTTTTTAAAATGCCATCCCAAAGATGTTTAACTATAGATAATTCAATTCTGTTTTGATTTGATTTTCTGTTAGAAAATACCTTGAAATTTAACATATCTTCCGACGTTTACTCCAATAATTTTTTTTATTGAGTTACGACGCGCCAAATTTGACAAAAATTGAAACAATTGAACAAATCTGTCATGGCGTCATAAAAAGGCGTCGTCAAATAATGACGTCATTTTCTTTAGAAGAAGCAAAGAGATGGGTAATATAAACATATCCTGAAAGTTTGAAGAGAATTGCTCACTTTCATAAAAAGTTATTGGAAAATCAATTTCGGCTATTTTTACAAGGATTTGATAGGAAATTGATAGGTGGCTTCAAGTTATGGTATATAATTTCAGAATGGTAACTGCTATGGTGTTGAAACTTTGCAGAAATGTGTGTTATAAGTTTCCAGGAAATGTCACGAAAAATCATACTTGCTTAAAAAAGTTAATAAAAAAAAACTGGCAGAAGGGGCGGAAATTTACAGTCTTTACAATTTGAACGAAGAAAAACAGTTTTTTTTATTGAACGTTTTATTTATTTTACTTTTACCGTAGTGAAAGAAAATTGGTCCGAAAAGAACATTTAACAAGAACATTGGTTATTTGTTTTTATATTTGCCCCCCAACCTCGTTCTCTGGGCTTGAAGAGAAACCCTGGGAATGAGGTGGATTTACATCCTATAACCCTTTCGATACCGACGGGACCTCAAGTGTCCAGGCTAACAAAGTTGAATGCATAGACTTCCTATAGCCCCATTAGCACACAGAATACTGACGGAATAGCTATTCCACCATAGAAACTGATGACAAATAATATTGGCAGTCATTATTCCATAATGAATGTTATCTAAGTAGAGGTTACGACGTGGAACTGCTGCTTTTTGGTAACAGGTATGGACTAGCAATATTTGCTTATGCCCCGAAGCGAAGGTACAACTATTATTTTGGGGGAGCCAATAACTACATTAACTTGAAATACCTTCACACCGACTGGAAAGCAACAAATATAAAAAAATATGTTTTTTTGTGAGGCAACAATTACATTCCTCAGAAATACTGACAAGACATTGACGTGAAATAAGAATAAATTCGATATATGATCATAAAATATAATCAATCAATCATATCAGTCATAAAAAAAAACTTGTCCCACAATTCTGTTGTTAAAAAAAAAAGTTTGTCCTGAAATTATTTTGTTGAAAAAAAAATATCTGGTCCTGAAATTATTTTGTTGAAAAAATAAATCTGGTCCAGAAATCATTTTGTTGAAAAAAAATAGAAACCTTAAATTTAGCAAGCTTGAATGTGAATGGATAAACCTTGAATATAAATATAGAAACCATGAATGTGGATAATTTTTTTTTGCTACATTTGAGCAACCATATTCGTTCCAACAAATCACATCCTCAGTCGGGTGTGATTTAATAATTGACTTTAGTATAACGTTGAACTTTGAAGCGTTAGTTGCAATAACTTTACTATTAAAACATTGTAACAACGCTGTATTAACATTGGTTAGCTCAACGTCAAGAAAATAACGTTATTACAACGTTGTATATGAGTCGCCAACGTCGCGACGTTATTACAACTAGATTACGTGCCCACTGGGCTGCCAACATCGAGCGGTAAAGCACTTTCAAAATTTTCTTTTCTAATTTTTCGATTTTTTTTCTTGATTTTTTGGTTGATTTTTCATGTTTTGGGGGATTTTGATATTTTTGGGATTATTAATTACCTGCTAAATCAACAATTTTTGTATTTTGTATTCTTTTACTTGAGATAACTAGGAAGTATTTAGATTTTAGAATTCACCTTAATAAGAAAATATTCAAAAACAATATTAGATTGGTTTTATTTTCAAAAATTTACTAAGTCCTGTTGTTAAAAATCTTCTGACGTCAGCAAGATGTCAACTCTGATATGTATATTGAGTTTATTCGGGACCTGGTACTCTACTTAGAGCCCGGGTTCCGGAATTCTGAGAGATAATCTTTTTGTTGCAATAAATACTTGATTTGATTTTCCGAGTGTTCAGACATTTCTAAAAATATTTCAGCTTTTATGAATACAAGAGTAATATTTTCTTTGATAAAATTACCAAGGGTGCACATATTGTTGAAATTTAAATCTTACAGATACAAATTTAGATTAGAAATCATTTCCTTTATTGAATGCTACGAAGCGGGTTTTCTGGGTTTTTAAACATCTGCATATGTTATCTTTTACATAATACTGCAATACTGTTCCCATTCATAACGATTCTACATTTTGAGTAATTTGAGCATTTTTTTACGTATAATTTTGGAACGGTAACAATAAATGATAGGATTCAGTAGCGATTTAACCGACAGCAAGCAATAGCATAGAATATACGTCATTTTAATTATATTGCGACCTTCAATTCGACGTGTCATCTCGAGAAGGACAGCAATCGTGTAAGGTGTATAGCAAACGCACAGTGATGCAACTATAAACCATGTTAAGTAGCAGATATTTATATGTTTGTGGATGTGTTTGTGTTTTGCATGTTTGTCATGGTGTTTTATGTGGCAATGTCGTTGTTTATTAACTATATAATGGACATTGTCGATATAGCGTGCTGTTTCCGTAAAGTTGGATTTGATCCTTTCAAAATCATTATACTTCTGTAGGTTATTGTCATTTGTCACCCCATGTTCTTTTAATTTAATACTTTTATTTGCTTCAAACTCTATTTGTTGACCATTATTGGAAAGAGAGTTCAAGTTATTACTTTTAAACCCTTCCTCGCCCATTGGTTGATCAGCATTCAACGCAAATTGAGCTGCATTGTCGGCTATACCTACTTCTAAATGAGTAACTTGCTCATCATTGTGCATTGAAAGTCTCTGAGGAATATGCAATGCATTTATTTCTCGTCTTGTTTTTCTGACTAAAATCTTCAGTTTTATCTGAATATAAGTACAACATATAATTAATACTGGGACCACCAACGAAAATGTGGAATGTACAAGTATTTTACCAACGCTAAAAAAAGTGACCAAGTTTAGAATCATGACAGAAATAGTGATTCCTATAACACAGTATATATATGGTTTTAAACTACACGAAACTTTTCTTACATAGAAAAACGGTTGAAAAATTGCTAAATAGCGATCAAATGTCATAAAACTAACCAATAAAAATGAGAGAAACGAACACACGTGTGACGTGTAAACGGTGAACACGTATAGAAAACAGTCCGCTTTATTGTTCAAAGCAAGTATCCAAATAGCCATTGATCCAGGCATTGATATTACTGCCGATAATAAATCAAAAACAGCTGTGCTGCTCAATAAAACATTCGCTGCTGTATGAAGAACACGTGTTTTATATACAATTCGAACCACAAGTAAATTTAAACAAATGGCTGTTGGCATTATGAGAGCAAGAATCGTGCATGCTATGTACAGGCATATTCGATACCATCCATATATTGGGATTATTTCTTTAACAGTACCACATGTGATCACGTGAACATTGGTAGAAGTATTTGAAATCATCGCTTTTTACTATTTCTGAAGTAACGTTAAAGCTCTATCTGACATTTTTATAACACGCGCGTTACACACGCTCACGCTTTCCAGTAAACCAAAACTGATCCAACTACCAAACTTTTACTCAAAGCATTGTTCTAAGATTATTTGGGCACTTCAAAACCGATTGTTGTTTACTGGATTCCTACCTTTATTAATAGTAGAACATATTGACTTTTTCAGACATTTTCTTTATTTTTAAAGAAAACAAAACTAATGAAAACTTTTCATCGTGCCAAATTTTAATGCATATATGAATTGCTTCTTTTGTAAAGGAAGCTATTCAGAAGAAAATTATAATCGATAAGTAAACAACCTGTTCAAAGAAATTGAGTACACAATCATCAATATTCCCCGTCAGCACATGACGTTTTTTTACCGTCAAAAAACGTCGTTTTGACGTCAACATTATTTTGACGTTAAGAAATCAACTGCCAATTGGGTTATAGAAAAAGCGAGATTTAGCACAACCTCATCCCCAGGGCTTATTTTCAGAAGAGAAGAATCCCTGGAAACGAAGTTGTATCTAGCATTCTTTTATGTATTACTTAAACTAATATAACCCTTTTAATTTGTATAAATGGAGTAGAAGTTAAGCATGTTGATATCTGTGCATGCGAAAGATCTAAAAAAAAGGTTTAAAGTCCGGTACAGATCAATCTCTGCTGTATGATGGCAGACTCAGTCTCATAGTGTCAGTGTAGCTCCAAAACAAAACAAACAGGGACTCCAAGATAAGAATGGAAATAATGGTAACAGTTTCACACTCAACTTGCTAGATACTATACAACTTGGTACCTATCCTTAAAAAAACTGTAAGATCCCTAAGCGTCATACTGAATACTACTGTGCAACAACTCGCAAAAATCCCTGGGAACGAGGTTGTATCTAGAATTCTTTTATGTTTTACTTGAAGTAATATAACCCTTTTAACCATATTTACCGTGTACTTTTTTTGACCTAAGGGGGAGGGGAGGGGCATAACGTGCCCTTTCTGGATATCTCATGAGACATAAGTGAGATGGGCATGGAACTCTGTACACCTTATAAACCAATCTATTTTGAACACTTTCCAAAAAAAATTAAACCATAATCATAATGATATCATAAATTCTTAAAGCTACATCGTTCTGGTCCTCAAAATATTACGTTCCTTAAAATATACAAACATATATTTCGGTTATAATTCCTTTTTTTATGACTATATTACTTTGACTAAGGCTTATTTCCATGAAGTTGTATTGTCACTATAGCGCAAAAAGCTCGTGTTATTTTCTATAATAAATCTCTGGCGAAAAGTTGATTTGATTTCTACTTTGTGTCGGGACATGGCGCGATCATTGTAGGACAGAAAATCTCCCCACCAACGGTTATTTTTGTGTCTGAGAGTTGATTTTGCTCCAATTACACTGTTTTCCTGATAGATGTTTTTTATTTTTATTTTTTATTATTTTTTATATATTTTATTTGCAAATTTAGTCCAATAAAAATAAAGATTACGTAAATTCTTTATTTTTTTGGCGGGAGAATGGTCGGGGGTGAATAATTCACTGCGCTGGTTATTATAAAATATTTTTTGCAAGACTTGATAGTAAAGTATCGTAGCATGTATCTATCCATCTAAGAGCTTTTTAACTCTTATATTTAACCCTGGGTTACTCTTTGCGAAGGGATAGATTTTATTATCTCTTTGACGTCTTGTTTTATAATAAAGTACATATCCTTTCATTTAGATCTACAACCTTGGACATGAACCCTACATGAACCCTTTTGAGAAAACTAGGGAGGGGTTAGCAGGCCCTAAACTGAATTTCGATCTATTATCTCTGTAAATCCTAATCATTTTAGACTGAAAATTTGTAAAATTGTGAATAAGTTGAAAAGAATTTTAAGTATTTTTGGCCATTAAAATTTCCACAGAATTATTTGTCAAAATGTTCCTCGATAGAAAAGTACACAGCGTGAAATACTACCGAATACGGTCCCGTATATTCCCGTATACGGACTGTGTATTGCCTTATAAGGCAGTTTAAGTTAAAATTTATCAAAGGGTTCTGAAGATATAATCTAAAATCTAAGGCCGCTGACCTACCCCATTCCCACCCTCTCTTCGAGTTCAAATTTCAATCTTCTGCACCGAATTCTATTGTTCAGAATATGCCAGCATTGCAGCTAGGCAAATACCCTCTATGTTCAACACAAAAATTTGAACTATTGTTTCAAATTGAAAAATTTACACCATCGGACATTGATTTTGGTGGTTAGCCGGTAAACGTGTTTTTTCTTTCTTGAAATACCTAAAATGGTTAAACAAATCCTTTATAAAAACGTTTGCAATAAGCCGCTTAGAAGATATAACGGTTCTTATCAAAATTTATAATCACAATTGTTTAACATACATTCTTCCGACAAGCTAATATGCAATAAGTAGAGACTTGATACGGTTATTAGTTATTCCAAAGCATTCAAAACATATATTTTGGGCGTTTGTTGGGCGTGTTTACCACTCTTCTAACTTCGTACTTTGAACCTGATATCTCCTAAACCCTATGAAAATGCTTTTGTGTGAGAAGTTTGCAATACCTTGGAACGATATGTAAAGAGAGCGCCAGTAGAAAATGAAATAGTTTCATGTGAGTTGGCCGGGTAAACTAAATATTTTTGAAACCAAAATCTGCATAGAAAAAAATTCAAAACTAGTTGTAAAACATTGAAAATGTTGCCTAGAGGTACAAACTCAATCCCATCTTCCTTTGCCTTTCTGATACTTTCAGGAAGGCAAAAGGAGCTGGGATCGAGTTTGACTAGACGTAACAAATAATGTCTCCAAGTTAAGTTGTATTTATAGGATCAGTGTATCCTATGGTATTTATAAATACTGGCTTTAAATACAAATGCTTCGTAGAGGTATTAAAAAAATAATAATAATAAAAAAATCTATACTAAAGTAATATTATAATGTATCTTAATAATATCATACTCGTTCCTAGAATATCTACAACTCTTTTATAAACTGTTAGTATTAAAAATTAAAGAAAAAGAACTAGGGACGATATTGTCGTAATACGAACACGAGGTTTACACGTCACAGCGCAAAATCATGGCGTATCCATGAACTTATAAAGCCTGTATAGCTCCGTATTTGGACTGAGGGAGCTATACGGGCTTTATAAGGGCATGGATAGGCGACGATTTTGCGCCGTGTGTGATGCTTTTTTTCTATCTCCTGTCCTCCTAAAAACCGTTCCAAAATTGCGTCCTAGTAGCCTTCCCTGCCGGCACATGACGTGTTTTCAACAATAAAATGACGTTGTTTTCACGTTGACTCCAAAACACGCCGTTTCAACGTAAAAAACTTCTTGTGCCCCAACGGGATGTTGCTTCAATAAAATACTCTCTTCATTTCATACAAATATTTTTTTCATTATTAATGAAAAAAATATTGGTATGTTATGAAGAGAGTATGACATTAATAAGATGTTGTGTCGTTTGTTTGTATTGTCCGGTCTCAGTGAATGTTTGTTTCCTTTTCCACGGTAGGTCACCTTCTAGTATCAGCTTTTGCTTTTATTAGTATTTATATATCGAACACATACGACCAACACAACATGTTTTATCAGCTATAAAACCAAGGTGTAAAGCACTTGAAAATATGACGTGAAATTTATTAAAAAATTCACAACAAAAATCACCAAAAACTATTTAAAAGCACAAAAAATAAATAAAGAAGTCACAGAAAAAATCGAAAACTTTTGCACGAAATTTTGGAAGTGCTTTACAGTACCCCGCGTCTAAAATAAACGTTGTTCTACGGTTATTTTGCAGACTTGGAACAGGTTTTTGCCCACTGGGGTTATATTCAATTATTCCAAATTGTTTATTCAAAATCTGTACCGCTTGAATATCCTTAATTAACTCAAATTTAAACAAATACCGGGCATACCTAGCACACAGTAATGGTTAAAAATTATTTTTATTTTTAGAGGCGTTCAATTGTAAAAAATGTCGGGCAATTCTAAACCATTTAAACGATATATGTGGTTTTGAAAGTACCCAGTACACAAAAACCTGCTTAAAGTCCGCAAAATAAGCTTGGAACAAAATTTCATCAAACATTGTTCTGAGGTGATTTTGCGGACTTTGAACAGGTATTTGTTTAGTAGGTA
Organism: Catablema vesicarium; assembly: GCA_031471325.1. Lineage (NCBI taxonomy): Eukaryota > Metazoa > Cnidaria > Hydrozoa > Anthoathecata > Pandeidae > Catablema > Catablema vesicarium. Next base: position 8,675 of record JAUELI010197475.1, read on the forward strand.
TATGCTATAAAACATTAACTATAAGCTTCATAACATTGATAAGGTTTTTACAAGATTTATAACATCCTCTGACAATTGTTAACGATAATAAAACACAAACTTTATATTGTCAATATTTACATTTCAACAAAAAACAAGGTTAAAAAATCAGTTTTGCAACATACGTTTCAGAAAGACAAAATATTGTCATCAACAAGACAAATGAAGAAAAACTAATTGTGAAACAGCAGCAGCAAAATGTTGGTTTTTATATACTTGTTATTATGCATGGTCATATTCTCCTCGATTAAATGCCAACTTATTGCACCGGTGACTGATAAAACTTCACTTTGTTACCGTTATGCATGTTCTCTTGGTAAAAAATGTCTAGTTATAAATGAAAAACCAATTTGCAAGTGCAACCACCATTGTGTTAAATCAGCAGAAACTGGACCTGTATGTGCAAGAAATGGTCAAACATACCGGAATTTATGTCACCTGAAAAAGCAAGAATGTATACTTGAGAAATATATTCCTGTGAAGCATTATGGGAATTGTTCCAGAGCAGGTAATTTCGGGATACGTTTTTCGATTTATTACTCTATATAGTCATAGATTGGATGACATTATTGTTTTGTTTTACTTCTGTACCCCCCGCAATATGTACCCCCTACAATATGTACGTTCCTATTATTTATGTGATGTCAGGGGGGTACCCCACCCCACTAATGAAGAGTTGTCTCTATAAAACATACCCGACGTGCATTCTTTCACGATATATATTTGATCAGTACTTGAATTACAACCCTTTTATATCAGGTTGAGATTGATAGATTCATTCATTCATTATTAATTGTATTCAATACTTCTTATTACAACCGGTTGATGAAACCAGAAACATTGTTCTAAGGTTATTTTGCAGACTTTGAACAGGTTTTTTTTTTCTTTTCATTTTAACCTTACCAGGGTTAAAAAAATCCACAAAAATTCTCTATGATACAATTTCGAGACGGCCAGTTTTCTATTACCAACACAATTTTTCACAACAACAGCTACCTAATCAAAACCACTTGGCCATTTTCAAAAATTTCAAACATTTCTTACAAAATTCGGAGATAAAATACTTTTTCTTCAAAAAAAACAAGTTCAACCTCATTTCCAGGACTTCTTCTCTATCAATCCAATAGAGAAGGAGTCTCTTTCGATTTTTCTATTTAGAGAGAAAAATCCCTGAAACGAGATTGCAGTCGAACTAGACAATACACCTTATTACAATTCCGACGGTTTTAGTTCCATGTGAAAAATAGTGACTTGATGCGAAGAAAACACGAAAAATTGAGCAACAAGCGGGTTCGTCTTCCACGTATTACCCCATATCTACACGCGTAATATATAGATATGAGGTGGTACGTGGAAGATGAGCCCGGTTGTTGCTCAATTTTTTCGTGTTGTTTTCACACGAAGTCACTATTTTTTACACGAAACCAAAACCGTCGGAATTGTAATAAGGTGTATTATAAGATTTTTAAAAATCAAATTACAGGAAAGGATTCTTGCTTAACATCCATAAATTTTAAATTTGTGTTTTCTTAATCTTTTTTTAGCTTGTTTGATGGTCGCGAGCCTAGTTTTATTTATTTTCATAGCAAATAACGTCTCTTCACAAATTCAGTAAATAACTCAATAAAAACAGTAGTAAATATTGCTACATAGAGATGAAACCCAGTGGGAAAATACCTGCTCAAAGTCAGCAAAATAACGTTAGAGCAACGTTCAAATGAACGTTGCTGTAACGTTATTTTGCTGAC
>JAUELI010197586.1:0-10459 GCA_031471325.1 Catablema vesicarium
GGGGGGGGAAAATTTGACCCCCCCCCCCCCCCATGTTAAATAGGGTTAAGATTGTCCTCGTGGTGCATTATATTACATATTGCCACGTCATGATTGACTCTTTTAATACTTAGTGCGACATCGACAGCAAATTTTGCAATCAAATCAGGATTCCGATTGTCGCGAGATCGTTGTTTGCGACATGTAAAATGAAGTGGTCAAGGGAATCACGCATCTTTGGTTTTACATAGTCTCCCATATCAGCACCTTAGCTCCAGAGAAAGACTTCACTTGTATTTTATTATCAAAGGGTAGCGATTTTGACATTTGGTATGCATTCCCAAGCTTTATCATAGAATCTCCAATGATCACAATTGTTTTATCAGCGATGTTTGATTTTATAGTTTTATCGGTATCTTTGAGGTCAGAACGGACATATTGTTATTTAATGGATTTCTTCGCTTTTTGCTGCTCTGGACATTTTTTATATTCGGCAAAAGTTTTACAATTTGTTCAAGCAGAAATGTTACCTCTTTCTTAAGATGTCTATATTTCTGATCGGGTTGATGTCTCAGGAAGGAAATTTACGATTCTAACGAGTTGACCATTCGTTCAAGCAAACTTATGTTGTTCGAAGAAGAAATATGGTCCTTATTTACGTTATCAATGTAATTAATGCATGGTTTTGGTGTGGTGTTTTTGCCTTAAAAATATTTCTACTCTCTGATAAAAATTGTCATGATAACTTGTTTTGTTTTCTTGGAAATTTGTTCTTTCCTAATGTAGAATATGTAGAAGAACATCCTTAACAAAATGTATTCTTAAAAATGACGTCAATATTCATCCAAAATGACGTCACAGGCTCCTGAAAATTAATACAGCACTTTGCTGTTTCATGTTCGTATTAGACCGGTTTATGCTTATATTTTTCGGTAGATAAATATTTATTTACAAGAATCCAAGTGGTTTCATGCTGTCAGTAGTATGCGTTTCCTGAGAGTTATGCGTTCTCTTTTTTCAATACTTTTTGCCAAAAAAACACAATATCTGAGAAACCAATTGGTGATTTTCAATATCCAGCAAGATACCAATAAATCTTCAAAAGTGTATCTTCAACTTCTACCGATAACTTCGCTATGCAAAGATGGAAAGATGACATTATGATATGTTTGTTTATGAACTTTGTCAGAAGTTGAATACAAATTGAGTTATAGTAAATTGAAATGTATTTTACTTTTATCCAATAAATCTCTCTAGATCAGGAATAGCCAATGAAACTGCCATATGACATGAAAGGACGTGTCCATAAATATGTGCACAGTAGTTATTTAGTGTTTGTAGTATAACAATTTAGTATACAAATTTAGTATTCAAGTAGAATATACAGGTATAAAAATAGAGGAATATATAAACGGGGGTTATTTACAGCATATACATAGCACTTCAAGCAGATTTTAAGTATTTGAAAACTGAAAAGTTCAATAGTTTTTCAGACATAAAATAATTACTTGGATAAGATATCCTTGAATCAGAAAATTGTATAAAAGAAAGGTATGTTTTGTTTAATTTTGATTCATCGGATACCTACCAAGACAAAGTATTTCATGGATTAACAAGAAATATACTTATTGTTCCAGCTCTCTAAACAACATTGATCAAGTATTGCTAACCGAACAAATATGAAAATTTAAAGCTTTTATGGTATGACGCTTATTCAGAGCGCACCGTGAAAAGAAACTTTTTTGGAGCGTGGAAGAAATGTAGCAGCAATTTTCGCAAATAGTGGAGCAATAAGGAAATATGAAAGGATGAAATATAGAAAAGTCGTAATGTTTTACTGACCTGCAATAATTTCATTACGATGATCTATTCCTACTTATAACCTATTACATTTCGATTAAATTATTTAGAATTAATCAAATATAAATTCAAGAGGAACTTGACATCGGATCAGATCCATGTCTTATTTAACACCATGTTTTTCAACAATAAGTTTGAAAACATGACAATTCATTATTCTTCATTAACGTCTTGAAGCTAAGTTGTTACGTATGCTATCGAGTTAACTTTATTCTGGTTGGTTGATTTGTGCTCAAGAGAAATAAAGTATGGGATAGTTTTAGCCTAATTATATGCATATATTTAGACTAAAAATACTCCATACTTTATTTCTTTTTAAAAGATCGTGCGATGGACAAATTACCTTTTTTACTGTCAGAATATCGGTGATTTGTGTTCATATTGTCGAAGCAACGCCATTCTGACGATGAAAATATGTTATGTGTGGCAGAGTAGAGACTTTACGGCTAAATTGTAGTACTATTGTCCCATTTCAAAAAGTAAAACAAAAACGCAAACCGCTGACTTCATTTTCAATAAATATTCCTTGTCAATTGATACATTATATTATAACAAATGCTTCTTGATTACACATTAGAAACTAAGTACGCTACTTAGTTAATTAATAAAACAAACACTTTAATAAACAAAAAACAAAAAATTTCTTACATTCATTTCATTCAACAACATTTGTTTAATTTTTTCTTTGTTACTTTTCTCATCATGAACCCAGCATCTACAAACAACATCATAAGCTGTTTCCTCCTTGTTGTAATCCATCACAGAACAATCTGCTCCATGTGACAACAACATATCAACACAATCGATGTTACCACGGTATGATGCGTAATACAAAGGTGTTTGGTTCAATCCATTCACTTTGTTTATATATTGTTTATCAACATGAAGCAGATATTCAAGTATGGATGGTTTGTTGTACATCGCTGCTATATGATATAATGTGTACCCATACTCATTCACCTCATACAATCTCCATGGGAATATGTTGATTGTTCTTTTTATTGTTTCAAAATGATTACGAATAATCGCAACGAACAAATCTGTAATGAAAAAAGCTATTCTCAACAAATTGTGTCTAAAAAATGCTGACGTCCGCACAACATTTGTTGATATAACATAATATCTACATATTTTTGTAAACTACATATCTTAGAGAATTTCCATGCAAAAAATCAGAACCCTAGCGTGTTTCCTTCAAAAGTTAAAGTGGGGAAAAGGAGGGGGGTTATTTTTACCCCTTAACATACTTTTAGCGTACATAAAAAAACTAATTAAGTGAAACAGGTATTTACTTTATAACAAGATTAGAACAAGCATTGAATAAATTTCCAAGAAATATATATATATATTATTCAAAAAATATACTAGTGTATATTATATTATTTCTGCCAATTCTTTTCTAAATCACTAATAAATTATGAGTCAGTATGTCGGTTTAACCCTATTCCTCACAGGAGGCGTGTGTGGTTTTTTTGCCATAATTTTTTTAACTATATAGTTTACCCAGAAATATTCAAGCCTTTTACCCTTATTAAGCATGGGCTTTTTTGGCCCGTGTTGGCCATGGAGGGGAGGGGGATTTTCTTTTGGGTAATATATAAAACGTTGGGAGAAAATGTATATGATGAGAAAAAGGTTAAATCACTTTTTTCTTTTTCTCTAATTGGAACGAAATTTCTGAACAAAAGTGATTTGCAAATTTAAAAAAAATCAGGCTGTTGATTGAGAGAATTTAAATGTGATCAGACCAAAATTCTAAAAAGTCACTGATGGTCTGAAAATTCAACTTATCTGGTCTGCAAATTTTACATTTAAAACGGATACACAAAATATATAACCCAATATGTTAGTGACCCATTTTCTTAACCGCTGTTACAAATAAGTTCAAAATTTTGATAACCAAGTCCAAATAATATTGAAATCCTATTTTTTGGATTCTGTCTCCTAATAAGAAATGCATTATTTACTATTTTCTGAAAGCCAATTAAATTTTAGGGAAATTCACAAAATTTCACGTTCAAATATAGTGTGGTTAAAAAGTTCTGCCTTGTTGAAAATGCCTTGGGCACTTAATTAATCTCTCCTCCCCAGTCGGCATCAACTGTACTGCAGGGATGCTTTCAATTTATCCCCAACATTTTCTTAGCAAAGAGCAACCTCATTCAGAGGTTTTCGTGTCTTGGTATTCTGAAAGAAAGAGCGATCTAGCGAAGAAATAATCGCTAACCCTAATCCTCCCAGGGGGGGAGGGGGGGGGAGGTCAATTTGAACCCCCCTCCGGGTTTTTTGCAATAACTTTTTTTCTACTGATTATTTTTCCTTGAAATTTCGTGACTTTTAGCTTCTACCTATTTAACATGCCTATGTAAAATATCATGTCGAACCACGCTCTTTTTTCGAAGTTATGGCTTTTTTCTCAAGACGGGGTAGGAAATTTTTTCAAAATTAATTATTTTTTTTGCTAACTTTTTTTTTTCTGAGTCCATAATCATTCCTAAATATGAGATATGACAAATTTGTATCATGAAAGTAATAAATAATGGCATTAGATGCAAAATAAACCCGAAAAAATAAAAGTTGAAAAATTGAAAATTTTCAAAATATTTCATATGAGGGTTACCAAAAATGACGTCATGGAAACAATAGCAACTGTATAGCATTTTTTATTTTTTCAACGTACTCTTTCATGATAAAGCTATTACTGCACAAAATTTGGTTAGCATAGGACATTTAGTTCGAAAGTTATTTAGGGGGGAGGGGGGGACAAATTTACCCCCTCTTGAGAAAATAAGCATAAAAAAAGTCTGGGAGGAATAGGGTTAAGATTTAACTGCCGAGCGAAAAGAGGCTCTCAGAACGACGATGCGTCGACAACATGCAAGATTTTAATATTTTCTGAGACTCTGACCAATGATTCTCATACGCAGTGGTTATTGAACGATTGTCTAACTACATCAGTACGTACTTATATATGTAAAATCAACATAACACCTACTTAGTTCTCAATTGTACAGGTAAAAAAAAACAATCCCAAGGCACTTATTTGTATTTGTTTTATAGTAACTGATCAAATATCACCAATCGGTGTTTAACTGATAGCGTAAAAATCTGAATATAAGCCCTGGGACTTCTTGTAAGTATTGTTTAGGAGAACTTGAATTCGGGGAAGATAGAAGGCTTGTATACCGGGTTGGGGGAAGTTTATATAGGAAGAAGGCTTTGCACAACATGCAAGATTATCTTCAAATCATAAAAATGAGATCAGCAAACGTCCCTTGCATTGATCAAAATAAAATAACCTCCGTATGCCATAAAAAAACCCATGATATCAATAGGAACGCTCTAGTCCTTGAAGAGAATATGTTTTCAAATCCGTAAGAAATGAGAGAAATATAGCACTAGGATCGGTCAGTCACGTGACAGGATTTCCGCCCGCTATTTGGGTAATTAGTGTCCTCGTCAATTATACTGGTCATACTTCCTTAAAATCATTTGAAAATCAAAATTGGCAGGAATTTCTTGTCACGAGAAACCACTAAAAACTTCACAAATTGCCAACCATTAATCATCTCATCTCATGATGACCGTCGAAAGAGAGGAATCCATGGATATCACTAACAAGTTAACCTATCTTATTCGAAATGGCCTTAATTTTCCACTTGGTACTGTAGTTAGTAAATTATATTATATTATATTATATTATATTACAATAGCCTAGATCAACCTCGTTCCCAGGGTTTTTTCTCTCTTTTTTATACGGATCGCGAGAGGAAAGAAGCATGTTAGACTGAGTTCTGAAACCTCATTGGCTAAAAAAAGAGCTATGCAGAGGTCGAGGTTTTTTACGGGAGTGAGAATGAGCGAGTCTTTTGCTTTTTCAATGCATACAGTAATTAAAAAATACTTAATTAAGCCTAATCTCCGTTGCAGAAAATAACAATAACAAATATTGCTGCACGTGAATTGAATGTGTTAGATATCGTGCAATGTTGAATTCCAATTGGTTAATAAAACTTTTGCACGGACAGAAAAATAAAAACTTAACAAAATTATATGTTACAATTTTGTGAACAGAAAACATTTTTTTCTGTGGAAAAATAAATATATAAAAATACTGTATCGAATTAAAATGTGCACATTTCAAGTGCACATGCTCACATAGAAAATATGTTCGAAGCTTCAGATTATTAAGAAATGTGAACAGCCTCGTCACGATTAAAAATAGAGAATAATCATATCTAAATAAAAAAACTGGCTGCTAAATGTAACTAAAGTTTATCAGACCAGAGCATCCAGACTCTCTATACAGAATGTAAACATTTATTCCGCAATCCTTCATTTCATTTATAAAATCTTCTATATGATCGAGTTTATCTGGAATAAGATAAGGAAGTACTTGATATATCAATGGCTCTCCAAATCCTAGCGGAAGCCCAGCTTTAGCAACGAGAATGCAACGTTTTTTATAGAGAAAATAGTTATATACGCTACCGCCTCAAATCAACTAGCTACAAGTTTTTTAAACATTTAATGACGTATTTGTGTTGTCTCAATTTCTCAAGATTGGAAATTATTGTTTCCAATACGCAGGACACATTAAAGAGACACATAAATTATCTCATCTATTGTTCTCAAAATACCCACTATACGTGAGTATTTGTCTCTAACATGCCAGGGCCTTGTTCCTCTCCATATTCTCCGATATTTTTTCAAGAGAGAAATGGCCCTGGGAACGAGGTTGTAGCCTAGATAAAATAGATGTCATAAGCTTTAAACACTTTCTTCATATCAGAATCAGTTTATTTAAAAAGGGAACAAGCTAAGAACAATTTTGAGATTCACCTGGACATCTTTTAACCATATTTCTACCGGGCTTTTTTGAACAAGTTATTTCCGAGGAGGTGGATTGGTACACATGTTACTGTTAAAGAAAGGAACAAAATGGTAGCAAAAAAATCGAAATGACCGCCACGCTGTGCTGACGTCGTCAAAAATGTCATAAATTGCTGTTCGATTGAAGAACCAACTTCTTTAAAATTCTAGTCCAAATAAAGCCATAACTGTTGCTGGCAATATTCTTGATCCAATAAATATCCTTAATGGGGTAATTTATGAAACATTGGGAGAAAATGTAGATGATCAGAAGAAGGTTAAATCACTTATTTCTACTTCTCGAATTGGACCGAATTTTCTGAACGAAAGTAATATGAAAAATAGAAATTGGGAAATGTCCTTATAAGGTCTTAGTTTACAAATTTATTAAATATCAGCCTGTTGCTGTGGAGAATTTAATTGTGAGAAGACCGAAATTCTAGAAAGTCACTTATCGTCTGTAAGTTGAACTTTTCTGGTCTGTAAAATATACATTCAAAATGGTGGATACACAAAATATATAACCAAATATGTTAGTAACCTATTTTGTTAACTTATATTACAAGTAAGTTTAAAATAAGTAAGTCAAAATAATATTGAAATCCTACAAAAATTCAGGTTGAAAGTTTTGATTAAATTAAGAAGATAACCCACAATATGAATTTGAGGATCAAATCTTAAGGAAAATAAGAACAAAGAGACTAAACAAGTTGTCTTATTTCTTATTAAAAAAAATTATAATCGTGAATTTGAATACTTACCTCGTTCAGCATATCTATTAACTTTTCTTTGTTTTCGAAACTATAGAGAAACGTACACAACACATCAGTAAAACTTGTCTCGTGATTTCTGGGTCAGACTTTTATGGATACTTTTTCTTAGCCTTAGATTTTATAAAAACAATCTAGGGTCATTTATCTTTCATTTAATATAATCTTCCAAAACTGGAAGAATATGTATCTACTACTATCACTAGTACTAGATAGATATAGAAAGAATACATTCAAAACATATCTCATTGCTATTTAATTTTCAATTGTTTAGATAACCAATGAAATGAGGCTCGTCTAAAGGTTGATCCCCTCAGAAAAAAAAATCCATAGACACGAAAATCTTTTCATGCAAGCGTGCGCAGTTGAAACATCCTATTTTTCCATGAAAAAAAATATTCAGCAAAATGATAAGTTGAAAGTTTTATTAATTAATTGGAATTTACCATGGCGCGATTTCGAACATTTGTGCCCCTTCTCGATGATGAATATAGATATACTTATTGTACTTATATAAAACTCAGCGCAGTTATACATCAGACTTCAATGAACTGAGTAGTGCCAAAATTTTGGTGTAAAATTTCTGGTTTCTTAGTAATTTTATGTAAAATCATCTCTATACGCATTAGATCTTTTGAACCAAACATTTCATGGAGAGATATCGTTTTATGTTTCTGATTAAAATTTCAAGGAAATTTGGTAAAATTGTGAACTACATACAGGGATGTTCAATTCGTAAAAGAGGATTTTGTATTGTTACATAAAATATATCTGAAAATAAAAAAAAAGATGATGAAATAAGAGAATTCGATTTTCTAATTCATCTAGAGGATAAAATTTGCAAGAAAAAACAGTGTTTACAATGAATTATCAAAAGTCTGATATATAATTGATTGGAAAAATTTGCACTACTCTATCTCGCCATATTATCTGTTACAGGTAACTCATATTCAGCACGTTTAATGTGTATATTTTGATTCTGCTCAAAATTTTCTTTTCCATTGATATATAATATCACTATATTTTACAAATGAATATCTTTTCTATAATCCCAAATTTCATAATCTCCAATTCTTAAAACTCTATTCTTTAGTTTATAATCTATCAACTCGATGTTATGGGAAATGCGGAACTTTTCATTAGAACTATTTTAAAATATAATTTCTCTTGTTTCTAAAACCCTTTCATTTATGTGATTGTTTGTATAAAGAAATAATCCAAAATCTTAGACGGCTTTAGCTATCTAACAATACTAAATAAATACAAATACTATACCTATACCTTATACCCTAAAAATCATTAATGCATTTCTGGATGAAATGATATATTCCTTTAGATAAAATACCAAATAGTTTTGAAGGTTCTTTAATTTTTGTTTTCCAAAAAGAAAATTGAAGAGTTCCGAATTTCCTATTTCATTTATACGCATGTACTTACCCATGGAGTGAGATGAGAGAACTAACTGCTTGATTATTTAAATTTAGTGATTCACTGATGCGTATTTCATAATTCCAGTGATCCTCAAAGTTATTGATGATGTACTTTCTGTATATACAACTTCCTTCTTCACTCCATTCACTTGTCGGAAAAAGTCTCGTTTCAATGAAATATGTAGAAAGTACTGGGTCGTTCCAAGTGATTTCACATGATGTTTTGGATAAACTTTTTATTTTAACATTGGTAATGCAGCTTGCAGAAACTTTTAATCTAAACATGTTTTCAATTACATTAATACCTTACTTCTATCAATTTCGCACCCCTTCAATTTTCGCGCAGCAAAAAGACGCGAAAATTAAAGGGGCGCGAAAAAGGCCTGCGCGAAAATTAAAAGTTCGCGAAAGTGGTAAAATAAATTAAAAGTAGGTTTCTTTATTTTTTTTATTCGCATAGTCCTTTTTTCCTCTGCACTTCCTTCTACTTCTGTTTCTGGCACAAGGCTGTTCTCAATGATAAAATCTTCCTCGCAACTAAAACTTTCTGCACTATTTTCTTCAGTATCTGGAACGAATACTGGATTTTTAGCGCTTATTTGTTCTGGCTCGAGGTAATATTCCTCGAACTGCGCAAAAATTAAAGGTCGCGCGAACAGCCTATTACCAAGGGTGCGCGAAAAATATAGGGCGCGAAAATATAAGGGGTGCGAAAATTAATGGAAGTAAGGTATATAGCCCTAGCGTCTGAAAGATAGAATTGTAAAAAATAAAGAAAAGGGCAGTTCTTTGCCATATGACTTAATGAGAAAAAATAAGAATTTCCTTCTGTTGTATGTTGTCATTCTCACAATTACTTTAACCCTATTTTACCCGGGCTTCTTCGTCCCTGCAAAAACCGGGGGTGGCACATTGTGCCCCCTCCCCCATACATAAATTCTGATAGGCATAAGCTATGAACATGAAACTTGGTAGAAATATAGCCTTTGATAATACCCAAGAAATAACATAATTTTTTTTTAAAAAATGGCCGCCAATATGCGATAACGTCATCAAAATGTTCGAAAATTTCAAGTTTTTTCCATGAAATTGACCCAATAATTACAATCTCTGCAGTTGTAATTAACATTTTTCATTTCTTTTTAGATTTTCTGAAAGTTATCAAATAGTAGATCAACATAGATTCCAGTTTTTTAATAATTATCATTTTTTCAACCAGAATAACGAGCCAAAGTTAGCAAAGATACTAAAAAAATTGAAAAATATCTTTAACAAAATGTGACGTCATCAATTAGGATGAAATGTGTTAAAAATTTGCTTCTCTACTTCAAAAGTTATATAAATAATATCAGTTTATTGCTCTTTTATGAGGATTTCTTTCTTGACTTATAGCGAATAATTTTAGAATGGCAGACGGTATGAGGGAAATGTGCAAAATAGAATTTCCGTAAAAGTGGACTTATAGAAAAGAAGTTATTACAAAAAACTGGTAGGGGGGGGGGGGGGGGGGGTAAAATAGGGTTAATAAAATGAGAACCTCATTTAATA
>JAUELI010197697.1:0-17113 GCA_031471325.1 Catablema vesicarium
TATATTGTTCAAAACTTTTTAAAAGTAAAACCGAGTAAAACATCGTGCAGAATAATAATAAGTCAACTATTTAATGTGATTTTCAATTCCCACTTGAGTCAGAATGGTTTTTGAAACTTCTTACATTAGGTATTTACGACAACAAAAATTTCTGTGTTTATATTTATTTTATTCTTCCATTTTGCATTTTTTTCTTCATAAATAAAATATTGTACAGTTAACAAATTTAAAAATATTTTTTATTGAAAGAGATTAAGAGATTAAATCAAAGGATCAAATATAAACAATATATACATAATAAATACTGGCTGTACATCATCTGTTGGTGAACCATTTTTTCAACAAACACAATCGCAAACCCTAGCACAAACGAATACATAATCTTGTAGGAATTCGTGAACGTATCTGTAACCCTGTCGGTTTTTCAAAATCAAAATAAGGTTGTTTTGAAAAAACGTGATATGCACAATGGGAATGATCATATCTTTGTGTTACTTTATCTTTGTATTTTTGTTGTAAGGGCTATATACGATATATAATGGGGTGAGGAAATGCTCTCTCGAACATTCGAGTGAGGTCTATTTTTTTTAGAAATCTTCTGTGGAAAATCCACCTGAGCAGGTGGCAGTAATCCATCCAACTCGCATGAGCTGATTTTTTATAATGTAACTAGTAGCATAGTCAATTTGCATTCTTTGATTGAATAAATAGTATCTACAGTGTTTGAAATAACAATAAATAATCATTGTGGAGGAGAGATATTTGAGCATTGATTCCGATTTGGAAATAAACTGTAAATACGAAATATGGAGAGATTTTGAGCATATATATATATATTCACGCTACATGGCCTAAAACTATGATAAAAAATCATTCGTCAACTAAGCTTATTTTTTACTTTTTTCAACCTTGTACGACATAATATAATAAATTATCAAATAAACATGGTACAGCCTGTGTAATTACTTCTCAATGTGTCTGGCGGATTCTTTTCAAAACTCTACTGAGATTTCTTATTTTTAGATGAACCTAAGTCACTGAATTTGAATGCATTGAACTTTGGAAACAAATCTTTGCAGTTACTAGTAAGTGATACAAAAATATGAACATGTTGTTATGTTAACCATAAGTAATGGTTTCGAATTGATTACTATTGTCAAAATGGAAAATTATCATTAACCTTGCCACCCACTTCTGTAAATTGACTCTTGGGTATGTTTGTATGATGTAGCTAGGATTTGTAAAACTGCATATTTAGGGCATATGAGAATGTCCGACTACTTATGACCTTCCTTGGTTTCAATGTTGTAAAAGGGGATAGGTAAACTTTGGTATTCTTTGTCTTAATTTTTTATTATTATAACATTCAATATTTTAGTCTATACAAATTGTACCACCTAATAAAGCAGTTAGTATCCAGTTTACAGTAAGTACTTCCCTTTTCTAAATAATATATTAAAGTGGATATAATTATTCTCACATATTATTAAAGGGGACCACAAGTCTAGTTTTAAGATTTTTTTCTGATTTTTTCAAATTATAGAGCTTCAAGAATCAGAAAAGAAGCTTTTTAAATTTAAAAAAAAGCTCTTTTTCTTTGAAAGATATAGTTGTTCAAAAACTGTAATAAATAGACCCTGGAAACAAATATTAAAATATTATGACATCACAATAGTCACAAACGCCTTAGAATTGCCATATCTCTTAACTTTAAGTCCTCTTAAGCTAAAACTTGGCAGCATAGCTAATATTAACGTCTAAAATATTTTAGGATAATTTACATAACCATTGCGTGACTCGCCCTAGTCTTTTTTATCATTTACCGTTTTTTTGAGGAAAAAAGGACTAAGACTAGTCTTAATGCCATCGACAGGAAAACTAATAAGTCTATGCGGATTGAAACAATCAATTTAACATTATTGCAAAGTTTCGAAATAAAACACTTTCAACTTTTTGAGATCATATTTCCCAGGGTTTCTTTATTTTCAAAAAACTTTGTCCAGGTATATCTTTTGAACGAAAAAACCTTTTCTGAAAATTTAAAAAGCTTTTTCTCTGATCTTTGAAGCTTCACCATTTAGAGCATGTTAGAGTACACAAAAAAATCTCAAAACTAGACTTGTGTGCCCCTTTAAGCACCTTTTATTGAATATTATAGTATTTTTGGTATTCTGTAGCCTAGTATACTAAACTCTAACTTTTTTCTTTATATTTTTTATGCCTACCAATTCGAAAGATAAAAAAAGAGAGCTTAGGAAAAGCAGATTTTATAATTATGATAACTATTTGTGATTATGCAACTTGCCTTTAATTTTGCAAAAACTAAACAATGGTAGCTGTACAAAAAAATATTTTCTGTGTAAACTCATTATCAAAAACTATTTAGCTTGTTTTGACCAATGTAACAAGGACTGTAGCGTTATTGTAAATACATAACTTCCTTTTAAAACACATGTAAACATGCAACAAACTTTATGATTTCTTGTACATCTTTCTATAATTTTCTCCATTTCAGAAGAGACCTCTTAATAATTGGCCACCAGAAATAAGAAATTTATTTTAGAAGTCTTCCCTATATACTTTTTAATCAAATTATGATGTAAACATTGTTTAAAATTTTAATTCTTTATTATGAAACAACAATAAAACAGTAGATATTCCAGTTCTTTGATCAAATATGTGATTTAGGGAGAAAAAATGCAGGTACGCATTTGTAAATAAATGATCACGAAAAGTACAAAAATTTCGCTAGACAAAAAAACACAATGTAAGAGATTTTGTGTATCAAAAGTGATGAATACATTGCATCTTACAATAAAGAAACTTTAACAATAAAAAAGGATCACACTTACGTGATAGATCTTATTTGCATGAGTATATTGAGTATGCATGACCACGAAAATACTAATTATGTCATGACCTGCGGACATAATGTCTGCAGAAACAATCTGCTTTTCCCTAACCCTGGTGCTTTCAAAATTAAATTATTAAAAAAAAGTCCAGCGTATTGGAGAAAAAATATATAGCGTATCTGACTAGGTATTCTGAAAGTACTAGTGTTTATTTATTTTCCATTTAATCAGTAAATAAATAAATAGTCTTAGTGGAAGAGTGAATACAGGCTTAAAATATTCATTCTTCACATATTTGGTATTTACAGTTATTTTTTCATTAACATTTTCTTATAGCCTGTTGTTCTGAAGTCTAGTAAGAAGTATACAAAAATAGCTACTGTCACTTATACAGGTACCATTTCTTAGTCAATTGTTTAGTTTGATAAAAATAGAACTGATTATTGTTTTTGACTCTTGCTTTGTTTTCATTTCATTTTATTATATTTTAAGCAAGATTATCCTTTATTTAGCCCAACAAGCATCTCATAAAAGACAAAGTAGTGGAAAGATAATAGTTTATACTTCAGATGATAAAAAGAAACTAGAAGTACCTTACCAAGCTAATGTTCTACATGGGTATCATCTTACTTTTGTCATCTTATTTATTTTTTAATTATATCTTATATCTTCGGGGAGGAGGCTTTTATATCTTACAGACCAGTTTTGTGAAAATAAACCATAGTATATTATTAGGTGAAGTAAATCATGTTTTGTATAGTACAACTTCTATGAAAAACTAAATTTTGTGGTAACAATAAGTTTTTCAAAGAGGCTCACACCCATAACTCATTACTTAGTAGTCAATGTTACTGACTGAGTCGCCTCGATTATTGATTTTGATAATGTGACCATGTGTATTAGTTGGCCAAGTTGGATATCATCCTTTTGCATTGCGATCTTTGGACTGCTCTATGAAAAGTCAATTTTTATGTAGTCTTTGCTCAATTGGTAGTTTTTAGAACCCAATACTAAGATTGATGTTTTATCACATAATTATTTTCTTTTCCTGAATTAATCGTTTATTAATTTTATGTTATAGAACATTGGCATATTCAGTAGGCAAGACATCATTTTTTGTTGGAGACTCTCCAACAGTCCAACTTTTAACCATAACAAATACATTTAATTCAACATTAGTTATATACAATGCAACACTACCTGTAGAAGCTCAACAAGTCTTTTCTGTAAGTTATATATCATTTTAAGTTTGAATTTTGCTACTTAATAACGTAATGCATTCCAAATTATTTCGGCAGCTAGATATTTGTTGTAGGTTTATATACATTATGTACATTTCCATTTTTTTAGATTCTTGATTTTACTAAACCTATCATGGTTCCTTCTGGAGAGTTAGTTTCACCATTATCATTAAATTTCCAAACCAATGAGTCACAGTTATCATTATCTACTGTTTTACGCCTTTATACGAATGCATCAATATTTACTATTCCTGTTCATTGCTATAATGGAAAGCTAAAGGTTTGTTGATCATTATTTTGTTGTACACTCCTCTCAGAGGAATATTGGAAAGAAATGATGAATCGATACTACAGTACAATAGAGACACAGCCACTTTTTTTCTTTATTTTTCATTGTTCTCAAAAAATATTTACATTTAATGTAAAATAGAACCTAATCGTCATGTGATTATTAGAAAACAAAATGGTACAGATGAAATCTTATACATTTGTCTTCAAGAAGAGCAATCCTCGCTCACTTGTAGTTTATTTTGTTAAACCTCCAAACATCACAATTTTATTCGTTCATTTTTAGTATCAAGTGGACAGCATAAGTGATGATGTGTTGGATTTTGGTACTGTTGGAACTAAAGAAAACAGAAGTTTAACATTTAAGATTATTAATAATAACCCTGTGGAAGTAAGAAATTAAATTAAATTTGCTGTTACAATGCAAGAGTTAAAATAAGTAGAAATATGCATGGTGGTGGGGTGATTTTTAAGCATAGCTTCAGGCAACCTGAATCAATACTCAAAACTCTCTCGTTCACATTTGGTAGAACCTTCCACTACTATTTCCACTGATTAATCTGTTATATTCCTGGATTTATCGCACCATCTATAAAATTATTTACAAAATATTCTTCAATTCTTATTTTTCAAACCTTTTTTTTAGGTTTCTATAAAAGAATTTGGCACTCAATTTGAGTATGCTCGATTACGTCTGCTGCATGTTAAAAATCTTAAGAAAAGTAAAATCATAAAAAAAAGTAAATTGCTGCATGAAAAAAACAATGAAACTGCATCCACATCTAATAAAGAGACTACTAAAAATTCAAAAAAGAAAAAAGAAAACAATAATGACCTTATACTAAAACCTAGCGATATTGTGACTTTCACTGTCGATATTCAAGCTCCTTTGAAAGAAGGAACTTACCATGATGAAATTACTATGAAAACTGTTTTTGAGGTTAGTAAATCAGTCCTTTAAGTACGATATAATTTTGAAAAAATGACATGAAATCTGAGTCTTCATAATTAATGTTTTTATCTAAATAATTATGAGTTATGATTGATTCAATTAAGCCTTCTTTGCATAGTTATTTTTCTCATTTTACCTAATTCTGCATATTTAAGTAGAAATTCTTAAGCATGCATTGGTTTTTAGATTTCATTTGTATCTTATTTACTATTTCAGACTATTCATATACCTATATATTTGAAAACTGTTAAAGGAAGTCTTATTTCAAAACCAAGAAGAATAAAAATAGAAAAAGCTTTTCCGGTAAGTATATTTATTTTCTTATTCAAATTGTATTCGAACAGATTTCAGAAAGATTGCCAAGGTTCGAAATAACTGTAAATACCAAATGTGGAGGAGAGATATTTGAGCATAAATTCAGGTTCAAAAAACACTCCTCTACTAAACTTGATTGTAGAATCTATACTCATATATAACTCCTCCACTAAGCTTATTTTTACTTATTTTGACCTTTGATTGCCCGTTTCAATTAGTGGTAATTTTAAATATCATGAATTGAGCAGGTGTAGCATGTACTTATTTCGAAATGCAATTATTCTCCTTTCACTGGGTATCAAAGCTCAAACGTTTAAAGATATTTTTTTTATAGGGGCGTACAGAAAACTATCCATTGACTATTGAATCTACTTTTGAATATCCTATACAACTACTAAATCTTAGTGTTTATCCCGAAGATCCTAGATTTCAGTTTATAAAACCAGATTTCCTACCTAAACTGCCTTCAAAAGAAAAAGTACATGTAAGTTTTTCTGAAAATATTTTAATTATTTCTATAACATTTTAACCCTAATTCAATCTTATTCTAACCCTTGTGGGGATGATTAATTAGTTTAGAATGGTTAACCTTTGAAGACTCTTATTATCGGGGCATTCACCTAAATTAGTTTAGCATGGTTAACCTGTGAAGACTCTTATTATCAGGGCATTCACCTAAATTAGTTTAGAATGGTTAACCTTTGAAGACTCTTATTATCGGGGCATTCACCTAAATTATAAAAGGTTTAGAATGGTTAACCTTTGAAGACTCTTATTATCGGGGCATTCACCTAAATTATAAAAGGTTTCAAGTGTTTTCAATAGTTTACAATTTTCTTCCTACAACTTTTAATATCAAGTTATTTATTGTAAAATTTAGATTGGTTGGATAAAATTTGATCCTTTTTATGGTGATCCATCACAATGTTATCTATGTGTTTGTGAAATAGATCCAGGTATTGTAGTTACTTTGATGATATACTTTAATGGTATACACTGTCTTACAGTGTAAGACAGTGTGTATACCAGACCAGTACATAGTGTTTGCGGTTCGAACAAACTCTGAATATCAAATTTGGAGGAGAGATTTTTGAGCATACAGGCTGCATTGCCTAAATATGCTCAAACATCATTCCTCTGCCGAGCTAATTTTAATTTATTTTGATCGTTGGTGGTTGTGTAACATAAAACTAGTGGTTTCTTGAATATCTTGAAATAGACGCAAGATTGATAGTATATAATTGATAAATTACTTTTCTGTTATCGTTTCAAAAAAGTATTATGTATGTTTACACAAAACAGTTGAATAAAGGAGTATATTGTAAGTACTAACAATGCATAAAACCATACAGTTTACAAATAAAGAAAGGTATTTTTCATAAAATTTAATTTTCTCTCAGCCTGTGATCAGTGGTCACAAAGTTTGACTCTACCAGCAGACACATGGGAACTGGATTTAAATCTTATTGAAAAACTGAGAAGAAAATGGGACCTTGTAGAAAACAAGCAAGAATCAAGGTAATGTATACATATATTTTTTGTTTTCTCGTGGAAAGCTTTTTCCTTTTGTTGTTTATTTTTCCAAACAACAAACATTGAATGTAGGGGATACATTTTGGAGCATAGATTCAGGCTATAGGCTGTAGTCTGAATATATGCTAGACTGAATATATGCTAGCCTGGATATATGCTATTAAATCCACAGCTCTCTATATCCAGCCTTTCAATCCATTTTCAATGTTATGATGAAACTATAAACGATGATCAATTCAAAAAGACATGGACTATTTGAAAGAGTTTTTGAAAATAGGAAGTGCCCTAGTTTAATCTTCCTTATGGTTGATTGAGGAGTTACATCCTTGGTACTACTGCTATTGATATTAGCTGTTCCTTCAGTAGAGACTTTGATCTTAGGAAAGGCCAAAAAAATACAGGAGAGAAAGTTTAAAGCTATTCCTTTATCTCAGTTACAACACCAAGATAATATTTTAAAAGTAGATTTGACCACACAGCTAATTCATGGTATTTTTACAAAATAAAAGTAATGGCCACGCACACTAATTTTCTATTTTCTATTCTTTAGCTTCAATGCATCCATCATAATTGATTCATCTGTTATTAAAAGTTATACCATTCCTGTTCAAGCATCTCTTTCATGGCCAGATCTAGTTGAACAGTCACTACATTTTCCCCCTACTCATGTAAATAACTATTCTGCTGGTAACATGGTGATAACAAATCCTTCTGATCATCCTCTTGTTGTTCAAATTGTACCTTTACTTAGCTATCCACAACCTGACGGTGGCTTAGATCTGCTGTCTGAAGGGTAAGATTGTTATGTATGAATAGAATAACTGTAGTATAACTGTAAAATGATGGGGTAGTTATGTTGTTGCTGTGAACATGCTCCATGATTGAAAGAAGGATTCCTCATCCTACTACTAGTACCAGCCTGTATCCCTGTAAATCGTCTTTGTCCATTGGTAGATCAATAAATTATTTAGCAAATGCAAATAGAAATCTTTTAAACGACAGTTTTGTTTTAATAGTTCACTCAGGCTTTGAAATAACTGTAAATACCAAATGTGGAGGAGAGATTTTTGAGCATACATAGATTCAAGCAATGTAGCCTGAGTTTATGCTCAAAATGTAGCCTGAGTTTATGCTCAAAATGGAGCTTATTTTTTACTTATTTTGACCCTTGACATATTAACACAACAATATGCTGTATTGAACCATTTCAATTGTTTCTATTTTTACTATAATGTATGTATATTTTTATAGCAATAAATTATAGTCTAAACCTTGTGTATTTTATTATTCTGTATGTTTTTCATTAGATTGATCATGGATTCGTTTTCTCTTGATTTGAATGGACACTCGCAGTTTTTTCTACCTGATGTAAACGTAAGATTTCTATTTCAACATGTAAAAAAAATATCTTGAAGTTACATAAGGAGATTCAATAATTATCCTGCAGATGAAAGAATGTTCTTGCTTCGTTTATCATGAAATTTATAAGGGCAATTTTCATATAAAAGGATGGTTAAAATCCCTGCCAGAATTAAGTAGCATGCTGCATTTCTGTGGATTCATTAAAAACAACTTTATCGACAAGTTTCGAAATAACTGTTAATACCAAGTATGGAGGAGAGATTTTTATGCGATGTAGCTTAAGAATTTTCAAGAAATTTTTCAAATTCAAGAATTTCTGAAGATGGGGTGTCTTATTCTATTGTGCTTATGTTATATGTACTTTGAATTTTTATTAGAATGGTCATCAAGATCATTATGAAGTATCTTCTTCATTGAATGTTTATCCATCACCTAAAAGCTTAACGATGATATTACAACCTAGAGAAAAGAAAATTGTTCCAGTTGGTTTCATACCAGATGATGAAACGGCTAAAACTTCTATTATGGTTGTACGGTATGATTTATATTTTTACAACAAATAAAGATAAAACAACCACAGAAATGGGATATTAAATTTGTCAATTCTTTCAAAGCATTATATGATTACAATATACAAATAGTTAAAATTTGATGTTATTAGGTTAACATTTTATAGGAACCGTCTTAATCCCAATGACAGATTGACATGATTTTCTTGTTATTTTATGCACATCTATAAATATCTTGCGAAAGAGCTTTTTCTAAAATCATTTTCTGTAAATTCTACAGTCTTGATGGCTTTGGCAAACAACTACCTTATTTTTCTCTCAGAGCAGAGAAGAACCTTAATATTAAGGCATAAATATTCAAGTTGCTGCTGCTGCAATTGCCATGCTACACCCTTCCAAAACTGCTGGTCCTAGTCAAATTTCAGTTACCTCATTTCCAAAATTTTAAGCTAAGCTCTTTACGTTCTAGTGACTTATAAGCCTTGTTTAGCTCAAATTCTTAAAACCAAAAAAGTGCCAACTAGGTGATATATAAAAAATCATTCATTTTTTCAGCAATAATCTTACAATTCTTGATTTGATTGTTGTACATGGTAGAGGTGCTCGTACATATTTGAATATCAATGGTAAAGTACCTGATACAAAGTCATCAGTATTGTTATTTGAAATCAAACCTGTACATTTAAAAGATTGTAACAGTGAGTGCTTATTATAAGATGTTTTAGGAATAATGATTAGCAATACAGATAATCCAGAATTCATGTTGGCTCAGACCATTTCACAGTGTGAAATACTGCCGAATACGGTCCCGTATATTCCCATAAACGATTGCGTATTGCCTTATAAAGCCGGATTTCCACTCATACGCTGTTGGTACGCGCGTATTACAGCGCACAGATTATTCTTTTGTGTACCCTAGCGCACAGAAAAAATTTTCAACTTTCTTCGTACACGTAAACAGAAGATAATCGATACTCGCATGATACGCGCGTAACAACAACGTACGAGTGGATATCCCGCTTTAGGCAATACGCAGTCCGTATACGGAAATATGCGGGACCGTATTCGGCAGTATTCCACACTGTGTTTATTTCGAACCTTACAATAAGGTGTGTGGTATGTTTGATTGCTAGTCGGTTCAACATTCAAAATGGACCAATCCAATAACGATTTAATTTCAAGATTGCGTCATACAATTTTGATGGATGTTCTGAAGTTCTGAAAATACTGTATTGAGGAAAGTGATTTTACTTTCAATTTTTTTTTTTTAGAGTCGACACCGAAAGCTCGTATTTATCCATCATTTACAGTGAAAAGATCATTTACAGCAACGAATGTTGGATTGTTACCAATACATGTAGTTTCTTTAAACATAAACAATTATGAGTGTGAAGGCTTTGGATTTCGTATATTAAACTGTGAACCTTTTATATTGCTGCCGAATGCTACAAGGAGTATTGATATTACGTAAGTGATCTTATATTGAAAATTACAAGTGTCGTTGTCCATAAGGTTCGTAGTAAGCACCAAATTTATACTTGAGCTAGTTTTCTACTAGATAGATGGTTTTCTTTGGTCAGCCTTTAGAAGTAGTATTTCTGTTGGTTAAAATTGAAATAGTAGGGGCAATTGAAACATTGTTGTTTGCTTTGTTGGTTCGTGCTTCTTAACTAAAAACGAACGCAAGAAACTTTTTTGTCGATATGTTAAAAAATCCATTATTATGTAAAACGTCAACTCTTCGTTCTTTGTCGATTTCTTTATTAATGTAAATCATGCTTAAATTATTACCTTCTTTACACTAGGTTCATCCCTGATTTTACAACTTCACGTGTTTCAAGAACATTACGAGCTGTTACAACAATGGGTCAATCTTTAGAATTTATTTTGTTGGCAACCCTTCCACATCATCTTCTACCACTCTGTGCAAATGCATTACCAAGACCATTTTGGGAACCATACTTCCATGTGATAACTGCTGTTGCTATGTCTACTGTATTTATCTTTATTATTTTCTTTGCTTATTTTGACGCCCAAAAGTATGTTGTTCAGTGTACGTTCACTGCCGGCTCAACGACGAACTTAAAGATGGATAACGTCTACACAGCTGGTACTGTGTTTGATCTCAATGCTATTGGGCTCAAAGTAAGGTAAGACACTATCATTAACATAATTAACCTATTGTGCCTTGAATATTACCCGTGCTATTAGTTAAGTCATTTTCCAAATATTGTGTCAAAATTGACTAACATAAGTCCCTAGAGATTTCTCAATTAGACTTCAGACTTGGGTCTTGAGATCATAGGTTATTTTTGTAGAGTCATTAATTTTCTCGTATCTTAGCAGCTTAATTCCAAGGTTTACTAGGTAAATTCTTCATGATCGTGATTGTATGTATTAATATTTTATTCTTTAGAATAACGGATAATAAAAAAGAAAAGTTTCCTGATACGAAAGATATTCCACGACAAAATAGTAAACTAAGTAATATAAAAACTTCTAACAACAGTCGAGATACAAATGGAACGAAAAACTATAACAGCAGTAAGGTTAGCGATACAACTGGAAGTAATTCCAGTTTAAGAAGAAGAACTTATTCAGACTCGAGTTCAACGAATTCAACTGCATCTCGTAAGAATTCTTCTACAGTGCCACCACTACAATCATCTTTAATACAAGAAGAAAAACCAGGACTTAAATCTAAGGAGCCTCACGATACACCGCCAAAACGATCAAAACGAAAATCAAACGATACCAAATATAAACAACACAGGGTTCCTTCTTTTGAAGAACCACCTGAACCAGTTATAGAACCGGTTACCGAAGTTATATTTGATCCATATGATCGCGAGCAAATGGAAAAATTCCGACAAGACAGACTACAAAAACTTAGAAAACAACAAGAACACACTGACGATGATAAACAAAAAAGTCGAAAAAAATCGAAAACACAACAAAAAAAAGATATAAACGCTCAACATCGAACTTTGCAAAAAGAAAATAGTTATGGAAGCAGCAATGCCGATGAAGATGAAAACGTTGACGAAAAACCTGCTGGATTTACTACCGTTAAAGTTAAGTCGAAAAAAAGAAGTGAACTGCCATCTGTTTCATACGCTAACACCATGGATAAATTAGATGATATATCTCTCACTGAACCACCAGTTCATAGTATAAAAGAAGTATTGAAAAAAACAAAAAGCGAACCTAAACCAAAATCACACAATAGTCGTAAGAAAACTGCTTACCATCATGAGAAGGAAAGATTATCAATGGACACACCTACTTCACCGCATGCCATTGCAGCTGCCATCTTTGATGCTGCTCTTTTGAAGAAAAAGAAAAAAGGTAAGAGACAGAACTTATCTCCATATGAATTAAGTAGTAGCCATTATAGTACTAGTCATAGAGGAAAACAATCATCATATGAGTCTAATACTGACAGTCACAATAACCATAGTAGTTTTAAAGGACAATCTCATTCATATGATTTAAGAGCTAGCAGCTATTGTAGTAATGCGGGAGGTAAGACACATCAGTATGAAAGCACCAAAGACAGCATTCACAGAGATAGTTCACATCAGTTAAACAATAGTAATAACAATGGTGATGACAGAGTAGATTCACCTCAGTTTAGTTACAGTTTAAATAATGAAATATCATCTTCACATGAATCTAGTAGTAGCATTGGAAGTAGTATTCACGTAGAAAAATCACATTTGCACGTGATTAAAGAAAAATCGCACAAGTTCAATGCTTGCAGTGGTAACATTAGTAGTGGTAGTGGTACTAGTGAGAAAATCGACAGTAGCGTATTGCGAGTACATCCATTGGTTCAAAGAACTTCTACTCCATCTGATTTCTTATCTGGTAAGGTTAAATTATTTCGAAACGAATAAATTTTCACCTGTGTTGTACTCTGCAAGTCATTTTCCCAAATTGTCTTCAGGAATAGACTGATAGATAGTTCGATAGAATAGTTGACTACATAAGACAAGTTCGTTAGTGTAGTGGGTTACCTCCAGAGATGGTTGTAATTATGATAAAATACTGATATATCCAGAGGGTATAAAAGTCGAATAAAATCATTTGAATAATTGTAATCTTTCGAAAAATCCCCCCTCCCCTAAAAAAAAACCCTCTCCCCCGGATCAGAGAATAAAAATATACAAAAAAAACTCGCCCTACACTAACGAAGGGTTAAACAGGGCTTCGGAGTATTTGATGACTTTTTCCATAAGTCTCAGAAATATAATTGTAAAGAAAGGGGTGACAGTTAAATTGCAGTTGATTTATATTGTTATTTGACTTGGTTCTTTAAATTACTTATTACTTGGAAACATTTTTTCACTTTTACATGCAGATCAATGTGAAATAATAAAGAGATTGTGATATGAATGACATGTATTGTTAAAATCATCTATCATTCCTTTATTGTTGTTTGCTTTTCTAGATTCTAGTCCGGCTACAAGTACTAAAGGTTCACCTAAACATCGTTCTTTTGAAGAACCATCTGATGTCTCACCAAAGAAAGCTAAGAAAGATACTAGTGGTTGGTCATTCTTCAAGAAGTTTGGACTTACAATAGGTAACGATGAAGAACAAGAGGAACTACCAACAAGCAACTCTGGCAACTCCATGTTTTATTATGATAACTTAACAAGTCTTCGTGCAAGTCGACAAAATGTAAGTGAAAGTGATATCCTCCGTCAACGAAGAGCTCCTGGATTCGGATCAAGAAGAGGAGATAGTAATGGTGTTGTTGGTAGTGTTTTGTCACCTGATAGTGCAGAGTTTGTACCAGCTTCAAAGCGAATAATAAGCAAAGCTGTTGGATCAAACTTGAAAAAGGATAACTCTTGGGCTACTGTTGACGACTCTGCTTTGGAACATTTACGCCCACCGCCTGGACTTACACGCCCTGCACCGCATGATATATGGGGGTTGGAAGATATTGTTGCCGGGAATAAGCATACTGAAGTGAACGATGATGGCTGGAATAAGAAATCTTCATTATTTGATTCTTTCAAGAATGAATCAAGTTACAGCAGTTTTCTTAGTGGACATCAAGGAACCAAAAGCGTATGTTTTCTTTTAAGCTCTCTCAAATTTCATTTTTCTAGAGAACGAAAATTCGCGAAATTTTTGAAATATGGATTTTTTACGAGCTTAAAAATTTGCGAATGACCTAATCTGGTTAATTATTTTCCTGGAAATAATTGAGGAAAGGTGTTTGTTTCAGGGTGTTTTTCAAAACAATTTTAAAGTACAAGAAGATATTTCAACTGGTGTACATAAAGCCGCATAATATTTTTGCTTTACACCTTTAAATATCGAAAAATTTATTCAGTTGATAAATTTATTAAATTTCGAAAAAATTTCGCGAGCTTAAACTTTCGCGAATCGATCAATTTATAATTTTTCGCGTTTTTAACTTTCGCGAATTAAGCCAAATTGAGTAAGGTTTTTACTTACATTAGGATGTGGTGTATTATTTTAAACAAAACCTATTTGCTCCAATAATAAAAAAACCCTCGTTTAACATGGTTGCCAGATAGTATACAAACATTATTTTACAAACATCTTTTTGTGATCAAGGTTTGAGTTATTTGTAGGACCGAAACATCATCTTATTTTATACCTTTTTGCCTTCATAGTTGCTAGGTGATTTTGATTTGTTGGGTAATCGAGGCAGTCGCGATGATATGTCAAGTTTATGGAAGTCAGATGAAGATTTTTCCAGCATAGATAAGGTAACTTTGGTTAATATTTAGTCATGGGTGCATTAATTGATCAGTTCATTTTAGATTATAGTGACGTTTTTAAGATGCTTATTTTTAGATAATTTTAATTACATAAAAATAAATTCTAAAAAGAAATATTACAGTAAAAAATATATCACCAAAGCAAAGTTAGAATATCCTCACTGAGATTGAAAGTTACAACGAATTCAATAAGAAAATTACTTCCTCAGGAACATGTATTTAATAAAGCACATGCATGGACTAAAGTAAAAAAAGATAAGCTTCTTTTGATTCCCAGTGATACATAGCAATAGCTTTAACGAATTGGGCTTCTATTTTCAGGATCTTTGGGGAAATGGTTCAACAAGTGTTCGTTCATCGATATGGGATACGCCCGAGTCTTTATTACCCCCCACTTCAGTAGCATCAGCAGGTAATACTCCACGTAGTCGTCTTGGTCTTGGTTTGGATTTGAAATCTGTAAATGACGTTGGTATGACGGATACAGATAGTCCACTGGATCCATTCAGTATTTGGGCATCAAATGTTGACTCGCCGTATGAAGGATGGAAGCAAGATATCAAGAAAGAGGATTGAAAAACAGATTTTAAACTCGTCTTTCTTTAGCGAACTCGTCTTTCTTTAGCGAATTAATCCTGATAATATTTTGTGCATTTTAAGGATTAACTTGTATATATTGAAGATCTCTAACTCAATATTTGCATGGGAGAGTAATCAGTTATCAATCATGATTTAGATTGGTTTCTTGTCCCATAATACGCAATCAATCTCATGCTTAGTAATACAGTACTCTCCATCGCTATTAAACTTTTAATATTTCAGGTGTGAAAAAGAATTGTTTAGACTTATTATGTCATCTTCACTTTTCAGCAGTTTTATTTTTTAACAATAGCCGTTGAGTTTAGAAAGGTTTGTACGAACGCATTTTCGTATTGATGTGGTGTAAAAGCATGAACCCTCGCATTCAAAGTGCAGATTAATCAAATCTTGTTGTATACTTACATTGCGTTATACCTGCTAAAGGTAGTTTCTTTCTCATATTTTTTTTATATATTTGACTATCTGAAGAAAAGATCGCGAAATTCGGTTGTTAACATATAACTAAATATTTTACTATGTTTATGAATTTTGTAGTTTCATTTTATTTGTGTTCATAGTTTTTTTCAAAACAAAACGTTTGTACAACGAAGAAAAAAGGATCAAAATAGCCGTATGTAATATCTTGGGTAGAATTAAAAGTTATTTATTAGTAAATTCATGAGGAACAACCAATCAAGTACAAGATCGCGGACATTGCTCTGCTCCGTAGATGTTATATACGTTTATTTTGAATCCTGAAAATAATTTTTTCCTACTGTTTTTATTTGTTCAAAATTTTTTCTTCTCATTACCACGCAACTTATGTAGATAGAAAGATATGTGCTACTATTTGAGAGAAGATCCTTCACTGTATATATTACTGGTAGATAATTATGCAGATATGTTTTTTGCATAATTAATGCGCAGTTTGTGCATTGATTTGTCTATTGAAGAAATAACCTTGATGATGTAGAAGGTTGTTTATTTTAGAGTACGTTTTTATATGATGTCACTATTTATTGAATGTTGCACGCTTTTAAATACAGCTCAAAAGAAAAGAAAAGAAATAAAGTTTTTAGAAAATATAATTGTCATAGTCTATTTTAGTTATCAGTGTCCAACCACAGACCCTGACCTGATATTTCCAGTTCCCATTCATGTTCTACCAATGTTTCATTTCTAGGGTGGATACGAATTGTGTTCTGTCCTATTCAGATGGTTCTGTCATAAAAATAGTGAAGGATTGTCTCAACTTATATAAAGACGTGTGACCGCAATATACCAGTACCCAACTTAAGATAGGAAACTTTTAATATAGTGGATTATTTCTAAAAATTTCTGGTAAAAAGAGAGTAATATTTTTTTAACATTTTTTTTACATATTTCATATACGGAGAGTCGTGAACACTTCAGGGTTAATATTAGCATAATCCACGGTTTTATCTATATAAACGTTCTCCAGCATATGAACCGTTTCCTATAAATCACATAAACCACAGAAATTCCAAACAAATGATGGGTTTTTATGGTTTTAGCCGCATGTCTAGCCACTAAATTTAAGAAAAACTAACGTTCTCACTTTAACCCTATAAAGACTGGGCTTTTTTTCGTTCTCAGAACATTGTGCCTCCCCTCGAAATCTCAGGAAGTATATGTGCTATGGCCTAAAAATTTGGTACACATGTTGCTGTTGATGGAAGGAACAGAGTGAAAGCAA
>JAUELI010197698.1:0-10457 GCA_031471325.1 Catablema vesicarium
TCTTCACATTGGCATAAGATATTGAGCTGAAATTTTCAGGATTATTCCATCTTATATGCATACACATACTCACGAAAATTTAACAGAATCTGAGATTGTACATGCACGTGGAACACCTGGTCCACTTGGCATGGAATAACCCCTCATTTATTTACAATGCAGTAAATTTAAACATACAAATTCTATCAAATAAACCTGGTCCTATTTTCAAAATAGAGTTTTCGCATATTATGCACAGTAAGTGATGAAAAATAGCATCATCTGTGTTATAAGACTATTTAATGAAATATCAGTTCTGTGTGCTATCCTTAATTGTTAAAATGTATAATGATCAAACCTAATTCTAAAATGTCCTTCACATATATACTTGATATTTTAAAGTGTTTTTGTCTGTATGTATTTTTTTGTCTGTGTTCTTATTTATTCAAATATTGAAAGTACAAAATGCAAACCTTGACAAATCCAGGACTGGCTACTATAACACATTTGATTACTAAAAAAAGAGAAAAATTTGGTCATAAACCTGCCGGAATCAAAGTATTTGTTACAATTTTTCAAAGTTTGTTGTTGATGGTTTAATCTCCTTTTTCCATGCTAGGATGACTCAGACCAGGACCATGAAGATTTGTTTTTTGGAACCAAACTAGACATAATGACTTGGATGTCCTTCCCAACAGCCTCCATCAAATGATGGATCTACTCCTAAGAATTAATTAATGTTTCTTTCAAATGTTCAAATTCTCAATTAAGCACTGAGGAATAAATTTGGTTAGCTAGACACAAGCGAAAGGTGTTTTCCACATAGTGATTGTTATTATTTAAGGAGTGTCAAGTTATATACATACCATCAAACTTAAAATGTCTGAGAACAGCCTGAATAATCTGATCATAAAACTTATACAAGCCCTGAAAACAAAAGACAAACTATCAGAATATATGGTCATAAGTAAAAATAAATTTAGTGGAGTCCACTCCCCCACATATGGTATTTAGTTATTTATAACCCTGTATTGAGTGGCTTTCTTGAAATCTAACAAATCTCCCTCGGAAATAATCAATAGTTACTGCAGAACAGTAACTCATGAATATTGGAAACTATTTTTATAGATATATACAACTACCATTAATAAAATGTTTCTCTTTTTTCTGATTTTTATATATATTCTTCTTATAATTTGCTAGAAGTTGTTTTCAGTGTAAATAAATCTGTTTATGGCTGGCAACACCTAATCTGATGTTGTCAGGGGTGCTAAGACAGATAGTTAATTCCTCCCTACTAAATTTCAGAAGATTGGAACAACGAGAACACAAATACTTACTTTGTCATGTTGGGAACAACTCCCTTTCCTTTTTCTTGGAATGTTAACTTCTATTTTTGCTCTGACAATTGTCATACTGGACGTCACTAAGCAAACATGAGCTATTCCTTCTTGCATTACAATTGCACCAAGGTCTGCTTGTTTTGTTGCATCGCATGCTAGATCTGAAAAGAAGAATGAAGCAATGTATTGTGTGGGAAAAAGAATATTTTATTGATTTTGTTCATTGAAATTATGAAGAAATTGTACTTTTTATGCTTTACATAATTGATACCTATGCGCTCAGTGAAAACAACATCCCATTCATCTTTTGTCAACACAAATTTACGGTTGAGCTCTAAATCAATGGTATGGTATTGACCCATCTAAATAAAAATTGATTACGAAAATTATACTCATGTTACTAGAAATCCATACTGATGTTAATAGATGTAAATAGCAAAACATCAAAGCTTTTTCAGTTAGAAATGTGTGTTTAAGTAGTCAGAGTCCCCCTCTTATTGTCAAATTTAGAGCTGAAATGACAAATAAAGAGGTAATATCAGAATTTGAGGAAAAGGTTTGATTACACTTATTCTCTGGACGTTAGCATTTCCTCCTGTAAAGTGATTTAGACCACGTTTCCAGATCATGGCTCGTCTGGTATGTAATTGAAATCCGGTAGAATAGCTTTATAAAAATGTATATGATATACATTTACATTTCTAATGAAACAAACTAACGCTACCTTCACATACTGGTTTTCTTCTACATTACGACCTTTCACTCTTAAAACACCAGCTTGTATGTCAAAATCAGTAATTTCGACACGGATTGTTAAAGTTGTACGAATTTTATTGCTGCTAGTACTTCCTGTAGCAGATTCTGTTTGGACACGTCTAGAAATCAAATAATTAGATTGCTAAAAAATAATGAAAAGCAAATGCTAATATGTCTAAAGGTGATAATTAAAGAAAGAGGTGGTTATGTAGATAAAACAAACAAAAACTGATCTGCAAAAAATAAATTTAAAAAAAAGTTAAATTATCAGAAGACAATTTTGAACAACACAATCTTGATACATACCGTATCGTGGTAGATCGTATAAGATCATTTGCGGATACCAAGTTATAGGCATGCCACATATCCTCAGCTTCCTCCGGAATAAGACCAACATGGCTGTAAATACAGAGAAATAAAATTGCTGCAAAAATGTAATTTAATCAGTGATAAACTAAAGTATGAAGAAATAGAGAACAAAAATAAAAATCACCAATAATGTTATTATTTTGACAATTTGAAAAAGAAGTCTTCCCTACACTACAATTTCCCCTTATCTTCATAATGTCTTTATTTGTATATTTTTATATATTCTTCATCTTTCCAGCAAGCTGAGGTTTTTTCTACTCATTAATGTAGAGAGCTACTGTATGTTCTGCTTCATTTTTGAAAGAGTGGATAGATTTCTATTCCGGCTCATGAAAATCCTATTTTGATCAAACCTCTTCAAATCTGACTTTACACCCCGCACTGTTAAATGTTGTCAAGTAATATTTTTGAAAATTAAGATTTATTTTGCTTTTGAGTTATCATCATTTCATCAAATTGAAATAAAATTTACTTGACCGAAATAAGGTTTGTTTGTTGTAAATTCCTTCAAGACATTTTGCAAGTAAAGTAAGTAACATTATTCTTTCAAAATAAATAATTCGTTTTTAAATATATCGCGTTTTAAAGGGAAACTAAGCCCAAGACATCTCATTATCTTATTCGATGGAGCTTCAAAAATGCAGTCAGGAACTTTTTAAATTTTTGAAAAAGCTATTTTTGTTTTCTAGGTATTCAAGTTTGAAGTTAGAAATGGTAAACCACTTTGGAGCAAAATGCAGTGCGGTGCAGAGCCAGTTACTCTCAAACAAAAATGCTGACATCACTAGAATGCTTATAACTTGGGAAATTTGTATGGTTGGGTGCTAAAACTTCGTCAAGGTGGTGTTCTCAAAAGACTTTATGATTTTGAGCAAAAATATTTTTAACAATGGCAGTATTTCACTAGTTACAGATCTCTTTAATTTTTTGCTGACCTACTACAAAAAAGAAATTTGGAAGTACTTAAAAGTGCAAGACCATCTTTAAAACTGCGAAAATATGAATTTCCATAATTATTTTTAAAATTATTAATAATTTTGAAGTCGCTTTTTAGTACGTCAGCAAAAAACGGGGTCTGGAACTAGTGTAATACTACCATTTTTAAAAATATTTTTTCTTGAAATCATAAAGTTTTTTAAGAACACCACCTTGACGAAGTTTCAACACTGTTTAAATTTATAAACATTGAATAGTGAATAGTGATTTGATCTTTTAATAATAAGCACATCTAAAAATTTAGGAATCATTTTGTGTATAAAATTGTCACCTGTCTTTTAAAATCAAGCAAGCAGTCATCAATAAATTATTAATATCTACTTTCGCTATGGAATACAGGAGAGTGTTGCATTAGCAGCATTAAGAACTAAGTAATGTCAATATCATATCTCTCTCTCTCTCTCCCTCTCTCTCGTTGCAGAAATTCATGGAGTAAGCTTTCTAAGATTATTCTCTGTGGAGGAGAGTGTTCCTTTAATGCCATGAGACTCTAATAAAGTTTCTTTCAAGTGTTTTGCTCAGTGCAGTCATAAAGGCATATTATATCGTGGTTATGTTTGCCTTTCTTGTAGGAAAAAAAGAGTTACCGGGTGGAGTAGATTGTTATGAGTACTATTAGGATTGATAACGTATTTTATTCAATCTAGTAAGATCATTTACAGTATTCCCCCAAAAGGGCCTATATTATGTTCTAGTATTAAACCTTGACTTTCCCCCCAATAAAATAGAATATTCTCAGTGGAGGAGAGTGTTCCGATATTGCTTTTCCAACTAATACAGTTTATTAATAATTATGACAATACAAAATAACATTTATTTAGTCATAAATTCCTATAATATTATGGTCATGCTTGCTTTTTCTGTAAGAAACAATTTATTAACTGTTGAGGAGAGTGTAACGATAGAACTATTAGGACTAATAAAGTATTTTTTTCACTAAAGTAAGAGGTAAGAGGGTTTATTTCGCCACAAGAGCCTATTTTGTTGTGATTTAAACTATGACTTTTCATCTATGAAACATAAATTCTCTGTGGAGGAGAGTGTTCCACTAATGCTATCAGAACTAATAAAGTTTATTAAGAATTTTGCTGAATACAATAAAAACATTTATTTAGTCACAAATACCTATTATTGTGTAGTTATATTTGCCTTTTCTGTGAGAAAGGAAAATTACCTGCCGAGGAGAGTGTTCCGTCACTATCAACGAACAGAAGATTAAACAGATTAATTATAACATTTTTTTTCTTCTATTGCTTATTTCTGTAATTATGTTATTTTAAACAGGTATACCAGCTGGAATACACAATAAGATTTTTATTTTGAAGAATAATAAACGCACTTTTGAAAGTGCGAAGTGCGGGCACTCATTCAAGTGCAAAGTGCGCGCCCTCATTCATACAATAAAAAGTGGACACAATTTATTAAAAAAGTGCGTTTCGCATTCTCCGAATTTTAAAAATGTGCGCAAGACTTTTGTTCTTTATACAATAGATTTCAAAGTGCGAATAAAATTTATGCGAGTGAGCTGCGCACTTTTTTATCACATTTCTTTTGTTTGACTTTTCTTCGCACTTTTCAAGTAGGTCTCTTTTCCTAGAGCGTGCTACAACTCTGCTTGGATTATTTTATCTAAATCTTGAATGTGTTTGATACTGTATCATCTGAATGTTTTACTGAAACAACAATATCAATTTTTTAACACAACCCAAAATGCAAAAAAAATAGTTTTGGGCATAAATCTAATCAAACTGAACTGTTTTTTCATGTGTTTCCTAAAATCTGTAAAAATATATAACTATACTTTTTGACATTTTAGGGCTTATTAGTGCCCAAATCTTGTCCTGCCTAGAAGATATAAACAAAAAACTTAATCCCATCTAAATGTTAGGGACTGTCTCATAATGTTCGTACATATTTTGCGTATCAGGATGCGAATTAATCAAACTAGCTCGTATTGTCGAAAAAGTATCATACAAACTTTTTATTGTGAGTTGAAATATTAATCAAACTTTATACAAACTTTATTAATCGAGGATACGGAATGATACGAAATAAATATATATATACAAAGTTATTGCCTGATATGAACTTTTTTACAAGTTAGTATACTCTTCGAAGTTAATGATGATACAATCTTTTTTCTCACTTCAAAACGAACTTAAAAGCACCGCTATCATTACGTATGAAGTCTTTGCTTCATATAAAATATAATAGTGATACGAACTTTCGAACAAAGAAGTATACAAAGTTAAATATGATACTATCTTTTCAACACTTCGAAACGAACTTAAAAGTACCGAACGGTAACAAAATAGCTATAGTTTTCAATAGAATAGCATACTATTATGCTTACCACATGTACTATTTTCAAACAAATACCGAGAAAATCTCCTCCGTAGGGCTCAAAGAAATTTATAATATTTTAATATAAAGATCTAAATTTCCTTGCTTAAATGCATAGCAAAATCGTAACAAAAAGTTAGTAAGTAAGGCCAGTATAACAACTATTGGAAAATTTAACTCTACCCATCCTATGTATCAATATAACTTTTGATTTTAGAGTCAACCTAGTTCTCAGAACTCCCTCGTTCTTGATGTTTGGAGAACAGCAAATGAAAAAACGTAAATACAGACTTACAGACACCTGTGCTATTAAATGAAATTCTTTTAACATTTTGCACACGCTATATATTTTGTATACATTTATGACTGGTTTTAAACTCAATTAATATTACTTATCTTTTTGTTTACTTCACTTCCTGAACTGTTTTTAAAGAAATATAGAACACATGTCAAAGATTAGAAAAAAATGAATGAGTATACTATAGTTTGTAAAGGATTTTAATATCGGGTATATATGTATGTATCAATGTTTTTGACATTCTATCTCCAGTAACGGGTGCTTTATTATTATAATGTATATGTTCTGTCAGAAAGTAATTTAAAGATACAGCTGTGTTTGCAAAGTGTTAAAAAGATTGTATCATATTTAACTTTGTATACCTTAAGTGGATTAATTCTCGCGAGGATTAATTCGCAAAATTAAATATCATCAATTCGCGAAAATAAGTACTCGCGAAAATTTAAAAACTGCCGATTCGTGAAAATAAATCCTTGCGAAATTTTAAAAATAACAGAATTTTTTCTTGTTGTCAGAAAAACATTATTTTTGTTAAAACAGAGGAAAGAAAAGATAAATCTCACTATATTTATTTCACTACAATAGGTCAGTCACCATATATTTCCTCAAAATGTTCAAATTTGACAAAATAACTCTTTGCAAAAGCTGTAAAATTTTGAATTCGCAAAAATAAATATTCGCGAAATATCTTAAAAAGGACAATTCGCGAAAATAAGTACCCTCGAAAAATTCAAAAGTGACTCATTCGTGAAAATAAATCCTCACTACCCTTTAACAATACAAATTTTTCAGACAAAATAGGTCAGAATCCATTGATATGGATACCTGTCAAACAAATTTAAAACATCATTTTTCTCATACTCAGAGTGATTGCATTGTTATGAACGGATACAAATTGAATAAAGATTCAACGATATTCGCATGTTCGATTGAATCGAGAAGCAAACCAACTTAGACTCGGATCTTTTGAAATATTCATCGTAAATATTCATCGTAATGATACAGGATCATTGCACAGATTCACAAAAAAAGTTCAGTAATAATTCCATTTCTTTTCTCATTGCTCTCTCATGCGGCTACTCAACCTCGTTCCCAGGTCTTCTTCTCTCGAAAATAAAACAGAAATCTTTCCAAATTTTTTAAGAGAGAAGAAGCTCAGGGAACGAGCTTGGCGGCTACTGAACTAATATTTGTATTAAGTTCAAGTCAACTGAAATCCTTCTTTATCCTTTCAATCCCATGCTCAACTAATAAAATAGCTATATTTTTCAGTGGAACAGCATTCTGTTATATCTACCGAACAACTATTTTCAAATTCATACCGAGCAAATCTCTTCCATAGTCTTCATTACCGAAAAATATAACTTCCAACAAACCTCCTTACCTAGTTCCCAGGACATTTTCTCTCCTGACGTTTGAAGAGCAGCAGGTAAAACATCGCTGAATACGGACTGAAGGTCGCTAATCAAGATGATTATATCTAAAACTAACGGGTGCTTTGATCCATGCAGCCTTTCCATATGAGTTTTCTCTATGCAGCGACCGTATGGCTTTTCTCTATTCCAATTCACCTATTCTGTTTTTCCGATTCGAATAGCCTTGGGAGTAAAAAGAACGACTCCAGTCTAAGATGTTTCATTGACTGGGACAACGTAAACACGCAAGGACTTATTTTTGCGAGTAGAATATTTTTGCGTTTTGTCAGTACGGCACTTTACCCCAAGCGGGAGACTGTCTCCCGATTGAGGTTTGGGGGGTAATTTAGTGGCGTGGTCCCCAATCGGGGTATTTTTAGTATCAAAAAAGCCGAAACAAGGTACACCAAGTTGTACTGCACGAGCAAACTTTTTGATTTTGGAGGAGAACAGCTCGGTGAAATTTTTAGTTTTTTCGGTGAATTTGTGCAAAATTTTAGCCTGGTTTTATATACACCAAATTTGAACTGCACAAATGTAGTGCGGATTGCACAAAATACAAAGAAACTTTAGCAGTCTAATTCTGTCACCCGGTCGGGAGACAGTCTCCTGATTGGGAGACTCTGCACCCCCTCAATCGGGTGACACCCCCAATCGGGAGACAGTCACCCGATTGGGGGAAAGTGCCGTACTGTTTGTGTGGATTTATCTTTGAGAATAGGAGTTTCTAGAGACATTTACTGAATTTCTTTGAATTGGTGTTCGACTAAGGGGAGCCATCCATACTCATCTTGCCACGCTTATCGGAAATATTCCGTTAAGGTTTTCGACCCACCTACTCAGTCCCTTAGCGGCACACCGTGGCAATACCTTGGTCAAAAAATTTTAAACTGCCTTAAGACCTCTATTTTCTTCGTTCGCGTTATTTCGCTGCCTTATCGTCGCCATTTTTATTTTACATAGAAACGAGGTCATGCATAGAACTTGGTGTAACTTTCACAAAGACATACGCGGACCATTCATTTGGTACGTTGATTGGGCTACCAAATGGCCGCTTATATGTCTTCGCAGGAGTTATACCAAGTTCCATGCACTACCTCGTTCTATGCAAATAAAAAATATAAAATGGCGCCGACAAGGCAGCGGAATATATCACGAACGAAGAAAATAGTGTTTTCAACAGTTTTTTAGGTCCAACACTACAGTAAAACCAAAATTGCCACATTCTTAACGGATCGCCTGCTGACCCACCCACTCACTTCCGGAATCGAGAGCCTCCCGGAAATGTTTGTAAACAAAAAAACATTTAGCTACTGCAATGTAAGTAATACTAACCCTTTGCCATTTTTTTCAAATGAACGAAAGAGAAGCTTCATATCATGCACAAATATTGTTTAAAAATATATCCATGTTCAAAGAATATTTAGCATTTAATTCAGAATTAATTCATTTTATTTTGTGTTTGCGATTTTGTGGACTGTGTGTACGCACGTCACTTCGGTGCCATGTTTTTAAGACCCGCAATATACCCCGCAAGCATTCTAAACCTGGATGTCTTGATAAGAACTAGGGGGTTTGCATTGTTGGTGTATACCAATATGTTTATTGAAATTCAAAAGTAAAGCAATTAAAATGTTATTTTTAAATGTAAAATAATGTAAAGTAATGTTATTTTTATACTTTCTAATATTTTTAGAATTTGAAATACAATTCTAGATCAAAGTGTTTCATCACCGACCCCTTCGCGGATGATGAGGTCATATAAAATGGCGACACCTAAAACAAAACATTAGCACGAGAAAAAAGAGCAATCGCAACACAACATAATAATCATGAAGTAACTATTGCCTTTTATGATAGAAAAGTATAAACAATTTCAGCACCTGATACTATATATACAGTGTGCCTGTGTGCCATCACGCAATTGACGCTACACATACACACATGAAGATTTCACCTCTAGCTGTGGTGTTATTTATAGCTATAAAGCTAGTTTCGATTTTATTCTCCGTTTGAAGTGTTTGTTCTTCATTTGGATACTACTAACTGTGACGCCTGAACCGAAGTTCTGTACCTGAAGGTACATGGCGAAGCCTGATCGACCCGTAGTAGGCTTTTGAAGCGGTCGGTCACACTTCGCTTGTGGTGCGGAAGTCGATGGGCTACCACAGCTACCCCGCATATGGAGGTAACCTGATTTGTTAGTCCCGGCATTACTCAGTACTCATTTGGATAAATGTGGATAAATCAATCTGTTTGTTAATCAAGACCAGACTAAATATTCTATGATTTACTAAAAGAGTTAGTGTATGTGTGTGAAATCGAAATACGTCTTGACTGTCTTGACCGCTGCTGCTGCTTTTATTTTTATATTAAAAAATCATAAACTATTCCACCATCATGATCTGATGATAAAAAAGATGTGTGTATTTATGATTGTGTCCAGTGTGGTGTATCTGATCAGTAGTAGTTGCCCAATCAGATGGCTTTGCAAAATGCATTTGCAGCTGATTTAATTTGGACCGCCGTCACTTAAATTGTGATGTTATAGAGTCAGCGGACCGTCCCTATTTTTATAGGTTTATAGCTTTTTCAAACATTTGAAAAGTTCCTGACTGCATTTTTGAAGCTCCATTGAATAGAATAATAAGATGTTTTGATGTTTTGGGCAGTTTCCTTTTAAACTACTATATATCTAGAGGTTTCAGGTCATATTCCAGAGATCTTCGATTGGCCTATATTATAGCTTAAAAGAACCACAATCAAAAGACGATTTCAACGATGGGTCACTTTCTTCGATTCGATTTTTCATCCAGAAGTTATGGCTTTTTTAGTGAATGGAATTGGAGGACTTTTTGTAATAATTTCTTGGTATGTTATTACCAGATTGGCCTTTTTTTCATGGCACATTTTTTTGCTAAAATTTATGCTAAATATCACCCAAATTTGCAGCATCTT
>JAUELI010197809.1:0-10455 GCA_031471325.1 Catablema vesicarium
TACTACTCAGTATAATGATCCAGCACTACTCACTAAATAAATCAGTACTAACAAGCTCAAAAAAATCTCCTTCACATTTGAAATTTATAGTTATATTCGGACAAGCGACATTTGACCAAAAATTTTAACCAATCAGAGATTTCCACTAACAATCCCTCATCTTCCCAGTGGGCAAATACCTGCTCAAAGTCAGCAAAATAACGTTAGAGCAACGTTCGTTCGAAGGAACGTTGCTCTAACGTTATTTTTCTGACTTTGAACAGGTATTTGCCCACTGGGTTCTTCATCTAAAAAATAGAAACATAAAACTAGTCAATATTTCAAGGTACTCCGTCTATTAACATAATTCAAATTTAAATACTTTATTTTGTACAGGGGAACAGAAGAAAGGTGTTTCTCAAAATAAAACTGCATTTACATTTGCTGATATTCGAGCAAACATGGAGGCTGTTCGAACTAATTCACCTGAGAGGTACAAAACGCATTCGTTAATGTCAAAGCTGGAAGAGTGAATAAACTCTATGTAGGAGTGATATTTGAGCATAGATCAAGGCTACATGGTTTCTATCTATGCCTAAAATTCTCTCCTCCACATGGTTTCTATCTATGCCTAAAATTCTCTCCTCCACATTTGATATTTGCAGTTATATTCAACCATGAATGTTAACTTTGTTTCTTCCCAGTGGGAAAATACCTGCTCAAAGTCAGCAAAATAACGTTAGAGCAACGTTCGAATGAACGTTGCTCTAACGTTATTTTTCTGACTTTGAAGAGGTATTTGCCCACTGGGCTGTATTAACATTATTACACATACCTTGCTTTTACAGAAAGTTGCTCTAACGTTACTCTAACGTTATTTTTCTGACTTTGAACTGGTATTTTCCCACTGGGTCTCTAAATTTTTTAAAATTGTGCCTGCAAATTGTGAAGTTTAGGAATATCGCTTGAAAAACGGTTCGAAATTTTCTCAAAGTGAAATTTAGGTTTATCATCGACGGTCGAAATAAGTGAACATTACCTTTGTGGAAAAGGGGTTTTAGAATCTCAGGCTACTTGGCCTGAATCTATGCTCAGAAATCTCTCCTCTACATTTGGTATTTACAGTTATCTCGAATCCCGATCATATAAAAATACCTCACAAAACAAAACCGGTCATTCTTTCGGGGAATGTTTGTTTGGTTTCATTTGTATCATTTCGGTAGGGAATTATGCCGTGATTCACTTGGTATAACATCCTGCAATGTTTTAATCTTTAACATAGTATGATTTACTTACAGAGTACCACCAACACATTTAAGTGATAGTGATAGTGGAAACGAAGAAGGTGGTGGGAAACGTTTCCTGGAAAGAAATTTACCGGTTCCAATGTCAAATAATAGAAAGTCTCAACATCAAAGACGCCAGTTTCGTCAGAATGCTTCAAAAAACCGAGTTGACAATAAAACTACACGAAATGAACGACCCTGGGTTAAACATAATAAACCAAATAACCGTACCAGAAAAGCAACGAAGAAAAGTACTAGGGAACTGACCGAATCAGATTCTGGACAGGAAATGCACTTCTCTTTTGAAGGTTAGTTTTCTTTTTTTTAGAATATATAATCTCCGTGGCGGAGGAATGTTTAAGCATTCCCGAAGCAAAACTCAAGAATCTCTCTCCCACAGAGATTATTTGTATTTATTATGATCACTGTTCTGAAACCTAAAAAACATAGTCTAGATATTTAATAAATATGTGCAGTAAAAGAATTCTCAGTCAGCTTCCAACTAACCAGGAAATTGTTTCTTGGGTTTTCTTCATTTTCCTCAAGATATTGGCTGGCGGAGGAGTGATCTATGACTATAACTCCAGCCTGAAGCTATGCTCAAATTTGTTTTCTCCACGTTTGGTATTTACTTTACAAAATTATTTCGAATGATGAATTATTTGGCATATCATAATACCAAATTTCTATCTGTTGACTCTTCATTTTAATGTCTATTGGTTTTTCAAGGCCGAGTATAACTGCAAATACGAATTCCCAGTGGGCAAAAACCTGTTCAAAGTTCGCAAAATAACCTTAGAACAACATTTGCCCACTGGGTTGTTGGAGAGAAATCTCTGAGCATATGCTGGATATAACTGCTACTAACAGGGTACTGTAAATATCAAATGTGGAGGAGAGATTTTTAAGCATAGATTCAAGCTATAAAGCCCGAATCTATGTTCAAAAATCGCTCCTCCACCAAGCTTAATTTGACTTAATTCAACCCTTGAAATAACAAGTGTGAAGTAGAGATTTTTAAGCATACCCAGTAAGCAAAAACTTGTCCAAAGTCCGCAAAATAAACTTAGAACAACGTTTGATCAAACGTTGTTCTATGTTTATTTCGCGGACTTTGAACAGGTATTTGTTTACTGAATAGATACAGCCTATGTAACCTGAATCTATTCCCAAAAATTTCTCCTCCGCAGAACTCTTATTAGAATGCACATCCATTCTTTGTTTTTTTCATTCGTGTTTTCTTTGCATTAGGTGATGGTTGTTGGCGTGCACAAAGTGAAAACTGGGATGACGAACTCGAAGCTTCAAATCCTACTCTTGAGAGTGCTCAGCAAACTATTTCTGAAAATTTAACAAGTATAACACAAGTAATCCCCGATGAGGTGGAATCAAATACTCATGACAGCACAAGTGGTGGAGGGTCTTCACTAGGTAGTTTGGAGAATATACAGGTTGACTCGAATGTTGTTATAAATATGCCGCCATCTAATCTATACGATGAATCAGATGCTTCAATGCAAATCCTTTTACCAAGATCTGTTGATTTGCCCGTTGCTGTGGCAACATCAAATGATATTGTTGACGCTGGTTTTGACGACGATTTTAATATAATGCCTGATCTGTTTCAAAGAAATGATGATCCAGGAATAGACTCACTTAGCACATCAGATATCAATGCTTCAAGTACAGAAAGCTTGGCTGATCAAGGCATTCCCCAAGATGACAATGCATTAAATCACAAAATATCCGGTACATTTGCAGGTGGACTTGTACAGGACAAAAAGTCTAAAATATTTGAAAGTGAACTTGATCAGGATGAAAAGTCAGCGACATTTGTGGATAGTGAT
This sequence comes from Catablema vesicarium, assembly GCA_031471325.1. Taxonomy (NCBI): domain Eukaryota; kingdom Metazoa; phylum Cnidaria; class Hydrozoa; order Anthoathecata; family Pandeidae; genus Catablema; species Catablema vesicarium. Next base: position 3,113 of record JAUELI010197809.1, read on the forward strand.
TTAGTAAGAGATGAAAAAGTAGTTAATAATTCTAAACAGAATGAAAAAGTTACTTCGCACGTGAATGAAAAGGTTGTTGATATATCAAAGAGTTCCAACCAAGCTATAAGTATCGATGATGAAAACCAGGTTGATGACGATGTTCTAGTTAATGGTGACGAAAGAGAAATGATTGCCGAAGAAGATGTTTTGAGCGAAGAGAAAAACTCAGCTGAAGATTTTAGAAGCGAAGATGAAACGACTTCACCTTGTGTTCACAGTATTACACAGGAATTTAACAAGGTCTTAGCAAATTTACCGACACCTAATAATCTGTTACCAAATACAAAGACCCGTGCACCTGGTCCAAGCAACAAATCACCAGCTTCATTATTGCAGCAAAATTCTTCCGAAACGTTTTCAAACGAATCTTCGAGTTTATCGAACTCTTCATCTATTGATTCTGGTGCAGACCAACTTGGTGGAATCTCTATTGATTCTGGTGCAGACCAACTTGGTGGAAACAATAATATTACAATAGATGTGATTGAAACTGGCCATCCGCTTATACCAGAGCATAATAAAAAGAAACAAAAATCAAAGCAAATTTTCGATCTGGATCTTCTACAGGCTGCATTACAATCAGTAAAGGTGCCACCAGCTCAAGATTACTCGCTACCAAATCAAAATAACTCGATACATTCTCCCACCGCCCCTGCTTCAAATTCACTCGATCACTCGATACAAGCACCGTCAAACAACATTAAAGCAAAATCAAAGAAGAATAAACACAAAAAGAACAAAAAAACAAAGGGGAAAGTTACCATGAATATACAAAGCATCGAGGCAGAAGCATATTCATTATTTGAACTCGCTAAGTCAGTTTTATTACAAGCGCGAAATAGTGCAATCTTCTCCGCAGATGCTGATGAAGTTAACACAACGAATAGTATTAACAGACGTCTACAGCTTGCTGCATTTGAAATTGGTAAAATATGTTACTTAATTCTTGATTAGTAAAGTGGATTCCCCCGGAAAGTATGCAAATTTGTCACGTGTCCATTGGGTTGATGACGGTATAATGTTTTTGTATATATAGCCTAAATCTATGTTCAAGAATCTCTTCTCCACATTTGGTGTTTACACAGTTATTTTGACGTCACTTGACCACATGTTTCGTTTTAAAGCAACAACCCCGTCGGCAAAAACAAACGTTGTTCTAAGTTTATTTTGCGGACTTTGAACATGTTTTTGCCCCACTTGGAAAACAAAACTTATATTTTTTAAGATTACGCAAAACGAATAATAGTGCATAACAAGCTGTATACATCCAGCTTGAATATTCATAACAAAATACTTGCCCTAAATCCTATTTTTCTGTGTATTTGTATCACAAATTTAAGTGCTAAATAACTAATTTTAGTTTTACTGTCTTTCAGGTTTATTTGCTCTCAATATGCATAATTACAGTTCGCCCAACTGGTTTTCTCGAACATATTCCAGTTATGTTTCATGGATTGAAAATCAAGCAGTCGATATTGGAACTCCAGCTTTACGAGTACTAAATGAAAGATGGGAAGGTATATTAACTCCATCTGAATCTATCCAAATCGCTACTCGTGCTTCACGCTCTGGAGACTCATTGTTGAAACGTACAGCTGCTGAGCTGGCGTTATCGTGTCTTTGTTATTCACAAAGTCTAAGTCCAGGTGATATTACTCAAACGATAACTATGTGTAGAGAACAAGATAATGATATGCTTGAGAGAGCGTGCTCTGCGGTTGAGAATGCTGGAAGAAACGGAGGAGTTCAGCCAGAGTTATTCTTCCGTATTGCACGTGAATGGCATTATATGCACGAAGAAACACGACTGCGCGATGAAAACGATAATGACAGTCAAAACGCTCGAACACGTAATGCACGACCACAAATAGCAAGTGTAAATAATAGAAGTGACGTCAACATGAATAATCGAGGCGATGCTGATGCACCTGTTTACTTGACACCAGAACAGTTTGTTCAAGAACAAATGCATCAGCAAGCTCAAGAAATGTTAGGGCGCCAACTTCCACGCCAATCATCTCAAGATCAATTCGCTTGGATTTATCCGCCTTATTATGGGGCGTTACACCATTGCCCCTTACCACAACAAGCTATTCACTCGAGACGTATACAAAATATAGAATCATTTAATCCTCCATTATCAAACTTTCCCGAAGAATTGAATCTTTCTGATGTTCCACGATATTTACAAAACGCCTATCGAGTTGGAATGAGAGCATTAGAAGCGCTTACTCTACGAATGCCTGATGATCGTCCTGACGTAAAATACGCCCTTGCACCTCCCTCTTCACAGGACATCCGGTGGATGTGTGCATTGTCTGCTTCGCTTGGACCACCGTACCTTAAGAACTTCTGTAAGACTGTTTATAATGCTGTGACAAGCCCATATCTTTTACACGATCTAGCGTTAGAAGCTGCTCGTCATTTTGCTTTGTTCAATCCAGCACAACTAGCCTCGTATCTACGTTCTCCTAGTGTTGGTCCTATTGTTCAAAAAGCATTATCAATGTACACAGAACTTGTACATCACGATCTGGTATTACTCAGTCCACCAGGCTATGCAGACTTTGTTGATCTGCTTCGACGTACCCGAAGTGCTTTTTGTATGTCGCCTGGAGGAATGGCACGATTTAACGAAGTTTTGGAAGCAGTTCGAAAAACTTACCCAAAGAAACGAGAATTATGGCAACTTATAATGAACGGGTTATCGAAAGCGTAAAACACAAATATATATATTCGAGTAACCCTTTATGCCCGTAAATATAAACCTGTAAATATAAACCTGTTCAAAGTCAACAAAATAACCTAAGAACAACGTTCAATCAAACGTTGTTCTAAGGTTATTTTGCGGACTTTGAACAAGTTTTTGTTTACTATGAATCTTTGCATAGGAGTCACAAATCTCTTTTTTCTATTTTTAAGGTTCGCAAAATAGCCTTAGAACATCGTTTAATCAAATGTTCTAAGGTTATTTTGAGGACTTTGAACAGGTTTTTGTTTACTGGGCTTGATCCGTAAAATTTTCCGGATATGTTTAGATATGTTATAATCTGTAAGGTTGTTTTCCACTTCAATAGATATTAGTTGGATTCAACTGTATTTTTTTGATCCATGCATTGAAAGGCGGATTGATTTGTACAACGCCAGTGGGCAAAAATCTGTTCAAAGTCCGCAAAATAACCATAAAACCTGGCTGAAGCCAATCATAACCTGGTTTAATTTTGAAGCGGATTGGGCAGTTATGTGAATCAAGTCCAATTCGTCCATGCAGGTGGAAAACAACCTTTAGATAATTTCTTCCGAATTTTACCCAATACACACTTCTCAGTCACTGGAAATTTTAAAATCATTCATATTCCTTTCATTTTTCAAAATCTTTGTTCGAAACCAAGTGATGTTTGAATGAGATTTTTTTTTCTCGCAACGGAGGCTAAGTATTAAGGTTTATGAAGGTTTGAACGTAACTTTGCTATTCGAAAACACATTTCCATAATTCGAATAAATTCGATATTGGCACCCAAGGTAAAATTTTTGATAATAAATTTGACTCAAGTGAGCCTTTTTTATGAAAATTTACAGTTTTAATTTTTGCATAATTATGCAATTTGGGAAGCGTGCCCGGTTCAGTTTCCGGACATTTATTTTAAACTCATGTTTTTCTATGAATCTTTTCTTTTCGTAGACGAATTGAAGTACTGGTGATAAGAACCCCCGGATAATTGTATGTAACGGCTAGTGTAGTTTCTAACAAACAGTAACATTCAGGGAGTCCGTGAACAAATATTTAAAGTGTTTTTTTTGTATCATTCCAAAAAGTATTTTATGTGTTAAAATCTTTTCCGGTTAGTACTATATGGCCCGCCTGGTCTTATCAATCGATCAGAAAGGCCACGCGATGAAGTTTGCCGTCATTGTGAGAATCAGAAATCGGTGGTACAAAAACGCGTGTGATTCTTGTTGTATTTTTCTCTATTCCTAAATGTTTACATCGGGTTAGCAATAAAACTACAAAAGAAATCAAGAAACTGATTCATCTTTAATTTGTTTGAAACATACTAAAGTATCAAGGGGGTGTATAATTGGATGGAAATCAAAAAAATGTTTCAAATTTATAGAGAACAACCAAGTGAGCAAAAACCTGTTTGAAGTCCGCAAAATATCCTTGGAACAATGTTTGATCAAACTTGGTCCCCTTGAAAGATTAAAATTATACGTTAAAAATATAACTGCGAGTATCGAATGTAGAGAAAATATTTTTGAGCTTAGATTCAGGCTACAATCATGTGCATATATAATTGAGAAAAATGGAAAGTTGTGCATAAATTCATGTTTCCAACTTTTACGAAAAACCAGTTTTTTCGATGCCCAATGAAAACCATGCCAAAATTTGATTTTTTGGACAAGCCTGGGTACTAGGCTGCTAGGACTCCCAAAATTCGTTAAATTTGAAAAATCACCTAATACGTAAGATCCTAAGTCTTTATGTCTATATTTCCGTGCCGGCTACATGCCGAAGTCTCTTGGATGAATCTATGCGAAAAATCTCATGGGACTTCTCATAGTCATTTTTGGACTTATCATTTTGCTTGTGGTTTCACGAATTCGTTAGTCAGGATACCAAACCCTAGTGCTTATTTCCAGATACGCTAGATATTTTTTTCGATACACTAGACTTTTTTTAATAATTTAATTTTCGGAATAGGCATAAAAAATATAAAGAAAAAAAGTTAGAGTTTAGTATACTAGGCTACGAATTCGTCAAAATTCACGAAATTCCATTATTTATGCCCATGATTGTAGGTAGTGTTTAGACTAGTCTAGTACCAGTACTAGACTAAAATACTAGATCGCAATACGTTTCCAAGTGATATAGAGCGAATTTTCTTTGAAATCAACCTTAGAAAAACAAAATGGTTTTTCATCGCGAACTGCAAACATAGTGTGGTTTGGACTGGTCTGTCTGACTTTCATAAAATGGCTGTGACAGTTCTGAAATCTACATTTACTAAAGCTAAACCAAAAGAGATAAACTACAGAGATTATAAACAATTCGACTCTAATGTTTTCAAAAATGATCTTAAATTATATATTGAAGAATCAAACGTCAGCACTTATAAGGATTTCGAAACTTTATTTTTGAAAATTTTAGACAAACATGCTCCATTGAAAAGCAAACTTATAAGAGCAAATGAGGCACCTTATATCACTCGGGTACTTAGAAAAGCAATTATGAAAAGGTCTGAACTAGAAACAAGATATTATAAGTCCAAAACTCTTTCTAGTTACAGAACATTCAAAAAACAGAAAAATGTCGTTTCTTCTAGATTATACAAAAAGGAAAGAAAAAAGTTCTATCAAAACCTTGACCTGAAAGTTGTTACTGATAACAGAACATTCTGGAAAACTGGGAAACCTTTCTTTTCTAATAAAGGCACACAAAGTAAAAAATTACAATTGTTAAAGACAGCAAAATTATATCAGAAGACGAAGAAGTAGCTGAAGCTCTAAATACATTCTCATTACAGAGAATCAATATTTAACGGCGTTGTGTAATTCCACCGACCACTTACCACCGACCAACAAAATAATTTCAGGACCAGATTTTTTTTTTTTTTCGCAAAATAATTTCAGGACCAGATTTTTTTATTTTTTTTTCATTTAGGCACAGAATTTGTTTTTTTTTACCGCAGGGATGTCGCAGGAATGCCTTATAAATTTCAAGATACAGATTTCTTCAACTTCAAATTTCACTTTCCCGCCTCCGCCTGCGGGTTTTGAGGGAAAACTGCGGGATTCCTGCGGGATTTTTATTGAGTGTGCATACTAGAATATATTAATTCCCGCCTCCGCCTGCGGGTTTCGAGGGAATATTGCGGGTTTCCTGCGGGTTCTGGAGGAATAATCTAATTTGTTCCGGTCTAACATACATGTTATAATATGTGAATCTAAATCATTATTAAATCAGGTTACCAAATGGATGATCTGTAATGTTACGATGTGGATTGAAAATTTGACGCTAAATGGTTAACGAGTAGAAAAAAAACCATTGCATGGTTTTCCAAAGTCTTGAAAAAACGTCATAAATATATTATTATGATGTTTTTGTTTTTTTTTCTTTTTTTGTGAATGTAACTTCAGTTTATGAAAGAAACTCAAATACTCTTTAAATTTTATACCGATATTTCGGAGGGTTGTAGATACCTCCGTTATCAAGTTAATAACTGTCGTTTTTGACGTCATGTACGATACGTCAATGCGTTGGTTTCCCAATTTTACGTAAAAACGCAAACATAGGTTGCCAAAACTTTGACGTAACGTATTGACCGTCGTCCAAATTTAATCCACCACACTCGGGGTTACTCTGGTGGTATTGGATCTCCAGAGCTTCACGAACTTTCCTGTGTAACTCATGATGTTTATAATGAAGAAACCGTTGCATTTTTAACGTATTAAAAAACGTCACGAGAAAACGTTAATATTTTAGGGTTACGGGTAGGGTTATGGTTAGGGTTAGGATCGGGGTAAGGTTGAGGTTAGTATTAGGGGGAGGGGATAGGGGTAGGGTTTGGGGAGGGTTAGGGTTAGGATTAGGGTAATGGTTAGGGTTAGGGAGAGGGTGAGGGTTGGGGTTGGGGTTGGAGGTAGGGGCAAGGGTAGGGTTGGGGTTCTGGTTAGGGCTAGGGTTAGAAACATTACGCAGGAAACCCTCAGAAATCCCTCGAAACCCGCAGGCGGAGGCAGGATCAGATATCTAGTAAGAAGGCGGATCAGATATCTAGTAAGAAACTCGCAATAAAAAATTCCGCGGGAAACCCGCAGTAAACCCTCGTAACCCGCAGGCGGAGGCGGGAGATCAGATATCTAGTAAACGAAGACTACAAAAACCTAGGTATGAAATAATGTAGTAAAATAAAAAACCCTGCGGGTTCTGCGGTAGAAATTACAAAATCTGTGCTTTACTCTTTTTTTTACAAAATAATTTTAGGACCAGATTTTTTTAAATTTTTTTACAAAATAATTTCAGAACCAGATTTTTTTTTTTTTGACAAAATGATTTCAGGACCAGATGTTGTCTTCTTATCAAAAAAAGTGTATGTAGCATATGAACAAACAATTAATTATTATTACTCGTTACAAATAAATTTCTTCCTCTCAAATGCTCAGGTCATCTAATATGTCCTGATGAAAAATATATCGCAAATAGGCTATATTCAGGCAGCAACAGCGTTTTAAATTTATTTGCAGTGTGACCATGGATGTTTGTTATTTTATCATTTCCAGAAAAAAACGACTGTGGGCAA
>JAUELI010197918.1:0-10450 GCA_031471325.1 Catablema vesicarium
TCCTAACCCATCAATCACAAAGTTTTGAGAAATGACATGCCTTTTATCTGCTCGTTTACAACCGAAAATCTACCGAACTTATTTTTCTTACTTAAACGCCATCTCGTAGTTGTAAAATAATGGAACAACGTTGTTAATACATTGTATTTTGACCTTTTTGGGTAGTTTGTGAAAAAAGGTTGCTTTGAAAGCTACAAAACATCTCAGAAAGTTGTTAAAAAGTCGGGGTTTTTTGCAAGTAAGTTTTTCATTTGTCGGTTTTACCGACTTCAGCGCTTTTAAGACTGGGTCTACTAACAAGCCCTGTTTTGAAGCACGTGAAAATAATTAAAATTTGTATAGCGAAACAATGGTATTGTTCGTCAGTTGTCGTTTCTTCTCAGGCGGTATACGAGAATATACGGAACCGTATCCGGCAGTATTTCACGCTGTGGGGGTACTCCGGAAATTTCTCATAATATGGTGAAATACTTATGGTATGCAGGGTGTACAAAAGTCGAATAAATTGAAAGCTTTCAAATAGAATCCACTTTGAAAATTCGAAGAAAATAGGAGTATTTGACACAAAATTGAGATTCTCAATACACTAAAGATTAAGAAGATCTAAAACTTATGGATGGTTATATATTGAAGTTTCCACTTACCAATATCTCCGAAATGTATAGCATTACAATATAGCTAGCCTTTCTTCACCGCTTTATCATGACAATGAAAAATATAAAACGTTTTTTGAAACTTTCTTCTTCGTTTTTTAGCCTAGTTCGTATGCAACTTTTCTACTTTTAAATTGGTTGTCGCTCGTCAATTCCTTTTGAAATGGGAAAAAGAAATAGACTCATTTACATAAAGTGAATGAATATTTCATTTTCTTCAATATTTGATTGTTACAGATTTTTTTTTGTAATGAATATTTGATTCCTCATAGAAACGTTGTGTATAAAATATTTATTTAGTAACTGTCAAATAAACTGAATCAGGAGGTTGTCAATGTTGAAGGCTGACATAAATCCAGAATGGAGAGTTGTAAAAATTAACATACGGTAGTCAGAGCATGTCAGAAAAAACTGACACTCAGAATCAAAATTTGAAGAAAAAATTTCTTCCCGCTGTATTTTTGTCATTTATTTACATAAAAGATTGGCATTTAATGAAATAACGAAGTTAAATGGACCCTTTTAGCTCTCTTTCCCTTTGGGGGCATGCCCCATCCCATTAAATGGTGTGGAAATGTTATTTTTTACCGATGAAGCCGATAACACAATGCACATGTCAATCTTTGGGATTCAGAATTTGAGTATTGATGATGATATAAACTAAAAGATTTAGCTGTTTAAGAACATTGAAAATGTTAGAACATGAAATGATGATCATTTTATTCGTTCATTTAACCTTGGCCTGCTGACATTGTGACGTCAAAACGACGTTATTTTGATAGCTAGAAGTAGTCTGAGTGACGTTCCAAGCTATAAAATTTATAAGGCAACAACAAGGATGTATCAATCTTCGGCATCCTTGGCAGCCTAATAACAACAATAACAACAACAACAACGCCCTAATGTTCCATGTATGTTGAAACGAAGATCTACAAAAGTGATATTTATCTCCCCTTGATAAAATTAATTAAAACTATTCAAATGATAGTTTTTAATAATTTATTAAAATAATGGTTACTTATGGTCAATTACGACGTGCCTTCCAAGGTTACAAATCACAACAGAAAGAAATAGTTTGACATCCGTTCCACTTGGTTTACAGAATAATTCCTTTTTTTCATCCTCCTAGATATGACAAACACTATATAGCAAATATCAACAACGCACTAGATGTCAGCATTTTGAACGTTCAATGTCATGTTTCAATATTTTATGTCCGTATAATATATCGGGAGACAGAATATGATAATTAATCTAGGGGACTGGATCTAGCTAAGGTTCAAAGAGAAAGAAAATGAACGTGTGCTGGTTGCATATCAACAAGCAGTGTTTTTTAGAAAATATAAATACGTTTTATCTTGGATAGACATCCGTTTCTTCTCCTAACTATCCGTATTGTGATATAGTAGGACCCTATAATTAACACGTGACACAGCTAATTCTATGCTAAAAAGTTTGCCTCTTTAACATGTGGTCGAATGAAAAGTTGAGAAAACTATAACAAGATCCGATGATTTGTGGTTTTGTATTAAGAAATTTTGCAAAGAGTTAGGTTACAAGTACCCATTAAATTTGTTCGAAATCTGCAAAACAACATTATAACAGCGTTTTGGAATAGCTGAATTTTATGTCATGTGAACTTGTGATCTGAGCAAGGAAAACAAATTAAAATTAAAAATATAAATTATGAGATGAAGCATGAGATGAAGATGGGAGTTGGGTGACCTGACTAGGAAACCATGGTAAAAGGAAATCCAAGAAAGGTTTCTCTTTTCTAATAGGTAATAAAAAATTTTACTTTTTAGTTTTTTAGTTTCTATTTATAGAAGACTATAGAAAAGATGAAACTTTGCGGACTGTATATATCTTGTTTTAATTACTACTGTCAGCTAGTAATGGATTCAGGGAAACTAGGGGCAAGAAAATACACCAAAATTTACTTTATGACCTATCATTAATAAACACAGTATGAAAAGCTGACAATAAATATTTCTGCTTCTTGAGTTTTTTTACGAGAAAATGTATTGTTTCAATGTTAACGTCAAAACGACGACAACATTCTGAAGTTACCACAACCTTTCAAACTGGAAACAAAGAGTAAAATACAATATTTATATAATATTTCATTGTTTTTTTATTATTTCTTATTTTCTTCGCTTAAGTTCAACCAATCTAAGAGGGCTAAATCATCATATTTCTTCTCACTATCTTGTTGAGAATGTTGATAGATATCATTTTTAAATGCTGATTGAAGGATCTCGTTATCTTTTTTCATACAATAGATTTCTACCTTTCTACAAAACTCTTGCTTCTTGTGCACCTAAACCATAATGTTTGAATACATTGGAAGAACATATATAATTAACTCCACTTATAAAACTCATTAGTAACAGTATAATTTTGGTAACCTTGGTAACAGACAACACGTATACTACTTGCAATACAATATTTTAACAAACATTTTGAGGTGTAGTGATGTACCCCCGATAATTGTAGAAATTATGGTAAAATACAAAGAAATTCAGGGGGTAAAATTTCCCTATTATTATTGTAGCCAAAGTGTTTTAGAAACCTCACACTAACAATGGGTTAATTAATATTTTGCACAAAGATAAAACTAGTAGAAGTTTCACTTTTTATTCTTTTATTTTCAACCCCACTCAATTATTTCTATTTTGAAGTTATTCATGTGATAAAATGAAAGTTTCAGGAGGTAAAGTCACTAAACAAAAAAGTTTTGTATACTCGCGTTATTACGAAGATTAACCAACCTCGTTCGCAGGGCGTTTTTATGAAAATCGAAGAAGTCCCGGGAACGAGGTTGAAGATAAACCTCAATTATATACATACCCCCATGGTTCTTTTTCCATGTCCACCTCCAAGAAATGCTGACGTAAACAAAAATAATGATAGACAGACAATAGAGAATAAGTTGAATGAAGATTGTCTTGGTGTATACATTCTAAAATTGGAAAAATAATATATAATTCTGAAATACCCGGCACGCACAGTGTTTGAAGTGTCTTGTAAAGCGAGATTTCCACTCAAACGCTGTTGGTACGCGCGTATTACAGCGCATAGATTATTCTTTTGTGTACGTCTGCGCACAGAAAAAAGTTAGATTTTTAACTTTCTTCGCGCACGTAAACAAGAATAATTGATAGGTGCATGATACGCGCGTAACAACAACGTATGAGTGGAAATCCCGCTTTAGCTGTTGTAAGGATAGCATAATCCGGTTAAGGGTTAAAGAGCACCTTAGTTATTGGAAGATACACGTTTATTTTATAAGCACAAGTTTATAAGAAACTTGGTACAGAGGCTCTAAAATCTTAAGAAACTATTAGTACTAATTTACTTTTTATTAAGATACTTTTTTCATTTTATTGAGAGTAGTTATAAACATATTTTCTTTGTATTATACTTATTACATGTAGGTATTGGAAGTTTTCTCCCGAATTTAAGAAACTCTTAAGAAACTTTTAGTACTAGATTTTTCCTCAAAATAAGAAACTTTCTAGTACTAGCCCGTTTTCTTGGTTTCTTATAAAAACAAACGTGTATGGAATAGTATCATGTTTCTAGTATGGAAACAGCTTTGGGTGGGATGAATTCATTAAAAAACCTCGAATTTCATTTTTTTGTCAAAAAAATAAAAATTAAGGGATTTTCTGTAAAAAAACAAAAACGCTTCGAATAATTGGCATAGCCTAAGTTCCATGTCAAAAGTAAGACGTTATTAATTAAACAAGCACATCCCGCCTAAATATTCAATCTGTTAACTGTTAAACGTGTTTCCAGGTATTTAAAAGAACTCATTGTGAAGTGAAAATGTCAGCCATCACTCTACTGGCGGAATTAAAAAATAAAATCTCCCCAATGACAATAAGTTAGTTCCCAGTAAACAAAAACCTGCCCAAAGTTCGCAAAATAACCTTCGAACAACTTTTCATCATGTTTTTGTTTACTGGGTTATATCTTACCCAGTGGGTAAATACCTGTTCAAAGTTAGGAAAATAACGTTAGAGCAACGTTCATTTGAACGTTGCTCTAACGTTATTTTGCTGACTTTGAGCAGGTATTTGCCCACTGGGTAATGGTTCTATGGGAAAACCTTCTTTCATTCACTTATTGCTGTTCATTCCCTCCTCTATTCGTGGATGTTCTCAATGAGGACTAATGTTAGATGAAACATGATAACACCATATGGATAACTCCAAAAAATACCTTAAGTTACTGCTTCGTGTAATTCTAGGTTCATCCTAGTCACAGCGTGAAGAACTACTGAATACGGTCCCGTAAATTCCCGTATACGGCAATATACGGGACCGTATTCGGTAGTATTTCACACTGTGTAGTGTAATGTAATGTGTTGGGGTGTATTGGGGTGTATTGCAATGTTTCAGGTTTGAACCCTGACCTGTGTACTATGCAATAAGTTATAGGGAAAATTAAAGAATAAAGCCTCTCTCTTGACATTACCTGACTTCATTTGTCTTATTGAAATTATGTCTGCGTAGAAGTAAAGTATCATTATTCAGCTAATAATTTACATCTGGTTTATGAGAAAATTTCTCATGACATATGTCAATATTCATGACTGTGAATTACAAGTAAAAATTATTAAACTTTATTTTTGTTTATTAGTTTTATTTACATTGTGTTTGATTGAACAAGTCAATAACGGCCAATTATTTTTTAATTTAAAAATTCTTCATTTCCGAAAGAAGAAACATCATATGAAATCTTTCTTGATTCTTAAAATTCTTATAATAATAATAATAATAATAATAACCCAGTCGATGTAATATAATATTTGCAAATTATACATCACTCGGATAGAAACATTTTTTCACAAGAGAATGTAACTATATCATACAAATATCATACATAATTGATAACATTTTACATATTTGATTTTCAAACAAAGTTTCCCCATTCGAAAAATCATGCGGTTATGAAGCCATGACTAACGTCAATTCATAACTTCTAATTCTTAATTTCGTTTATTAGTTTTCTATACTGGTTGGTTACATCTCTTCTACATCTTTGGTTACATCAATATTTAACATTTTCCCTTCAACAATATCCGAGGACGACTTACTTAAAGGAAATCCGAAATTCTTATTAAACATTCACCACCAATGTAAACAAACTCTTATTCAGCATAATGCAATACAATTCAAAACCTTTTGAACTACGCAAAATTTCTATTGTGTTTATGCAAATGAGTACTGTACAGAATAATATAACAACAAACTAAAAGCTAGTATTTAAAAGAATTTCGGATTTCCTTTAAAGGTTATACGAACTGGTCAATTTATTGTCACGTCACCCACTAAATAGAAAATGGAGGCGAGAAAAAAATTTGTATAAATTTCTTACCTGATTTTTTGAGAGTGAATAAACTTTCAAGTATTTAATTTACCCTAAATATATGCTAGAGTTTCCCCCAAAACATAACTAATTTTTGTTATATTACACAATAAATAAGCTCCAAACTTAACTTTTTTTAAATAAAAAGCCCTGGGTAGTTCGTATGACCTTTTAACGAAAAAAAAAAATTATTCTTACATGTTGTTGATACGGTTGAGTTCTTCTTCTTTCGTTTGTGATACTCTACTTAATGATACTTTTCGTTATGCTAAAATGAAGTGGACTTTCACGAATAAATACAAATTTTTAAGTATTATTTACAAAGTAAGAGATAATAACCCAGTAAGCAAAAAACCTGTTTAAAGTCTGCAAAATAAAATTAGAACAACGTTTGATCAAACGTTGTTCTGATGTTATTTTACGGACTTTGAAGAGGTTTTTGCTTACTGGGAAAAACGTTATTTTTTGATAAAACTCTAATCTCAGACTAGATAAATACGAGAAATAATGTAGGGAGGTAAAAATATTTTTGTTAAGAGCGATTAATAATCAAGAAAAAACATTCCAATATTATCAACAAGATATAACATGGATTTAAAATCGACTCAAAAAGAAGATTCTTTGCAGGGAATGAATGACTCACTAAATTTATATTTTAATATTGGTTAAGATTTACCTCAAAATATTTTTCTGTCAGTGATTTTCGCGTGTATCTATTTTCGCAAATTGACTATTTAGGAATTTTTCATGGGTGTTCATTTTCGCAACTGGCAAATTTCGGAATATATGACACTTATTCTTTCACTGCGTGGAACTTCTATCAAAAATTATTCAAAGCAATAAAAATATAGTAATAACAAGTTAACAAATCACCAATCAAACGTTGTTCTAAGATGTTCTAAGGTTATTTTGTGGACTTTGAACAGGTTTTTGCCCAATGAGATCCTGGCTGTTTATTAGCAGAAATGTTTTGCAGGTATTTATTTCAGCGAATGTAAGATTTCGTTAATTTTCACAGGTATTTAATAATCGAAATCAGCAATTTTGCAAAAATTTGTACCCGTCAATATTTCTACCCAAGTTAGGTATGAATTATGACATTTATTTTGCGTTTTTTGTTTAAGTATGTGATATCTTGCTCAAACCATTGACTTATATAAAAGATATATAATGCTCAAATTCAGAATTTAACTATCGTTAGAAATATGTTTTTGTCGTGATTTTGGCATTGATTTGTGTTTGAAAAAGTATTTAAAAAAAAATGAGGTAAATTATGTTTGAATGTTGTTGTTTTTTCGATTATTTATTTATTTATTTATTTGAGGTCATCAAATTTTTTTCCGCTAACTTATGAAGAAGAAAACAAGATTTTATACGACCTCAGTATTTTTTGTTCGTTTGTTCTTTTGTTTGTTTAGTTTTCTTCATTATTTTTTTTAATCATCATGTTGAAGCTAATTTCTACTCCTTTTTCTTTTACCTCAAAAACCTGTTCAAAGTCCACAAAATATCCTTAGAACAACGTTTGATGGAACGTTTGATGGAACGTTGTTCTAAGGTTACTTTGCGAACTTTGAACAGGTTTTTGTTTACTGGGTTTTATATACAAAGCCAGGGGTTAGGTCAAAATAACGTCGTTTGATGTCAAAATAAGAAATTAACGTTATTTTGACGTTGCCTTGTGCCGACAGGGAACAATTCAAAAGCACATAATTATAAGCATTTCTTTCGTCAACATCACGGAACTACAAAGTCATACAATAAATCATTTACCAAGAAAATGGGTTTTTTTATGACAACTTATATTTGTTATGGTGAGTGAAAAGCTTCTTATTAAACACGTGGCGTTTTTACAACGTCAAAACAACGTCATCTGCCAACAGACAGTCTTTCTCACTGTGAAAAGAGATTCTAATTTTATCAGATTAAACGATATTAATTATAATGTTTTGGTCGTAACGTAAAAAAAGGTAATTGGATTGAAGAATTATTTTGGAAACTTTGACAGGTTTTGAATTTAATGGAAGAGAAATTTAAAGAGCTTGAGAAATTAGTAGAAATATTACAACAAATTAGAAAAAGGATTAACATAGTTCATAACTGGATTTCATCGAATATTCTTTTAAAAATACTTTATGTCTTTTAATATCTACGCATATCATAATCGCATGATTCACAGCGTGAAATACTCTCGAATACGGTCCCGTATATTCACGTATAAGGACTGCGTATTGCCTTATAAGGCAATACACACACACAGTCCGTATACGGGAACATAAGGGACCGTATTCGGTAGCATTTTACACTGTGATTGACACATCGTTCACTTCATAAATGTTGATCGTTTTTCATTTTCGTCATAGTTATATTTCACTTCTTTCTTGGTACAGTAGGCCATTACACGTGCACATATACGATCACGGTCCTACGATAAAAATAATAATAAGAGGAACAATTATTTACTAATTTAGAAAAAATTTATACTTTTTCTTTTATGACTCTATGCATAGCGTGAAATACTACCGAATACGGTCCCTTATGTTCCTAGATATAGTATCTTCTCTCGAGTGATAGTGCTCAATTTTTATAAAGAGCCGGTTCAGATATAAAGATGTAGAGAAAACTACGTTTGTTTTTAGTACTTAAAGTAACTTTAAGTACTAAAAACTTTAAGTACTTAAAACAAACGTAGTTTTCTCTACATCTTTATATTTGTCCCGTATATTCCCGTATACGGACTGTGTATTGCCTTATAAGGCCCGTATTTGGTAGTATTTCACACTGTGATGAAGACCATAAATGTTATAGCGCAATAAATAATACTATTTATCTTACTCAAAGGGGTATAAAAAACCTTGAAATAGATGTTCTGTTTGTGTATTAGTACCAACTTTTTTTTTCCAAATTCGAAAGATTTGGATTATTCAAATATTTTTATCTTTTATACCCCCCTGGATACCTTAGTCTTTCACCGTAATAAGAATAATTCCGGGGGGTACGTGAAGAGTTTGTAGAAATGAGAATTCGTTACAGAGTCACCTGTTAAATTTAGCCCTGTTATACATTATTGACTGAAAGGTGTGTGGATCTTAGGTACTTACAAATTTAGATGCTGTTTCCCCGTATACTCCATCGTCAATTTCCCTTCCAACGAAATTGCCACTAGAAGCTAGAAATGCACACGTGCTCTCTAGAAGTGCAATGCAGATGACCAAAGCAAATATAATGCGAATAATCTCCATGCTGTTCTTAATGTTTTGTCTTCTGAGTTCAAATATATTTCACGAGGTTATTTTCTATTTCTGTGTTTCACCACAAAAAATAAGTGACACGCTGAAAACAGAGGAAAGTTCTTTTTATACTTCCCTTAATAATCTGATGAAGATAACACGTAACAGCGTTCTTTTAATTTTCAAAATCTAAATTTCCTATAATAACCCTCAATTTTGATAGCATCTTTTCATGCTCGTAATTTCCCTTACATCAAACTTGTCACCAGATTCCTTATTTTAATTAGAAACAAGGTGCAGAATATTTACAATTATCAAAAGTTACTAGGCCTTAGGTTTATTGCACCTGTCTCCTACGTGTTGCTTGGACTACAAAACAATTACCGATCTTTTGTTTTAAACGAACTAAAATGTTCAAATAAAATTCGGAATTCTGTAAACCTTTATTACGGAACCGAATTAAAAAAGGTTTTAATCCATTTGGGTAATCCACTTTGTTTTTCTTTTCTATATGGTTCCATCGCAAAAATATTATTTTTATCGGCTTAATGGGGGTTTCATGACTAATAAAATTTAGACTGTTTAAAAAATTCCACTAGTTTAGCAGTCTTGAACAAATAAACACGTTTTTAGGAAATTTAAATTACGGAACGGATTGAATCCATCACATATATTACAGTCTGCAAAACATAAATCATTTATCTAATCTACACGAGTTTTGTACCTACAATAGGGAAAGAAAAAGTTTATTGAATGTTCTGATAAATAGGGTAAAGGTGGATCTGTCTAACTAAAGGCTAACAATATCTTTAAGCTTTGTAAAATTTAGATATAATTGCTAAAAGTTATAATTACAAACGCATTTGATACCGAACAAACACGTCCAATACAGAATCTTTATAATCCGAGTGCTTCTAAGTTGTTGTAAATGTTTTACCCCGACTGAGACGCCTTGATGCTTGGTATATTGCTTACATTAAGCCTATGTTAACAGGGAAGCGTATTGGTGCCATTTAATTTTCGAGTCACGAAAATACGATTTATCACAAGCATTTGGCTAAAAAAATAGCCACTAAGACAGAATAGAGATATGACCAAGTAATGGCATGGATAGGATGCAAATTGTCTTTCCTCATTATGAAGTCAGCTCTGTTGTGTCTTAGAGGAAGTAGAACTATTAAAATAAATGTG